>VWPU01024863.1:0-24654 GCA_013398955.1 Callaeas wilsoni | reverse complement strand
GGCTCCTCGCCCCGGCTCCCCGCGGCCGCTCCGTCCCGCCCGCAGGTGCGCCCGCCGCCGGCACTGCCCCCCGCCCCCCGAAGCTACCGGAGCTGGGGAACAAACTTTCTCCGCCGAGCCCCTCCCGGTACCGCCGCCTCCCCGCAGAGCTGCCCCGCTCCCGGAGCTGCCGGGGCATCCGCCGACAGCAACTCTCCTCGGCCGCCACTCACCCCTCGGGCACGGCGGCGGGAGGCGGCCGCGCTGCCCCACGGCACAGCCCGGCTCCTCCTCGCACCCCGTTCCCCGGCAGCGGCTCCCGCGGCGCTGCGCTGGCGGACCCACAACTTTCTGTGCGAGCCGCCGCCGCCGTCCGTCCTCCCCCTTCTCCTCGCCCTTCTTCCCCGCCCCTCGCGGCCCGGCCCTGCGGCGGCCCCTCCCTCGGCCCCGGCGCCCCCTTTGTTGGCCGGGCCAGCGCCGCGGGTGCGGGAGGGCCGCCCCGGCCGCGGCCCCTTCTCAGAGCGAGGGGCGGGAGGGGCCGGGCCGGCGCGGAGGGGAGGGGAAGGGAAGGGAAGAGAGGGGCGGGACGGAGCGAATCCTGGCCGCGGGCGGCTGCCGGCGCGGCCCCGCTCCTCCCAGGGCCCCGCCCGAAGTGGTTGTGAAGTGTTGTCCCGCTGTGCTCCTCCTCTGAGGCCTTCCCGTCCGCACCTGTGCGCTGCCGCCTCTCCTTCTGCTCCTTTCCCTCCTCAAATAAGCGCAGTCGCGCAGCACTTTGGAGGTGAGGCGCCCCGCGTCGTCCCATGAACACCGAAGTCGGGAAGTGTGACAAAATTTGAGAAGCACTTAGGAAATTTACGAACAGCCGGAAACAAGTCTCCCGAAACCCGCCAGCTTTGGGCAGGTGTCTTATGCCTCATCTCACGGGGTCACTTAGCAATGACAACTCCCGGGTGTTTTTCGGCTGGGCAAGAAAAGAACAGTTATGGATCAATAAAAATGTGCTGAGGCTGGGTGTCTGCAATCATGTTGGGTGTATGAACAGACATAAATGCTAGTAAAATATTTAGCTTACATTAATTAATTTATTGCCACATTTGCGATCTGGGAATGAATTTACTCATGTTTCCACAGGCAAGTAATCCGTGCTCACCTGTACTGTGAGGCTACAGAACACGTGGCTGTATTTATCTCGATAAGCATTAGTCTGAAGTTTCAGCAGTATCAGAGAGAAACTGTAGCTGAGTAATTCCTCCGTGTTACCTACCAGGCCTCAGGCCATGCAGCACAAAATGTTTTCAAGGTTAGATGCATTCTCAATACCGAGTACTTCACCACCTAAATAAGAAAGGCCAGCAATCTGCAGGAAAGAAGGTGCAGAATTTATTAGCTAGCAGAAAGGAGGAAGCCCAGGCTTGGCAACATACTTATTCTGTATCTCCAGGTGAAAAGAAAATGGTAGCAATGTGAAACGGGGAAGATTTGTCTGCAAAAGTCTTTTTTCTTACCAGTACACAGCTCATGGGTTTATGAGGCACTACAGATAACAAGAGTAAACAATGACTATGTGCATGTTAGCCTAACTTTGATATTTACCCTTACTTTACTATTTCCCCCAAGGGAAAAAGAGAGACCTCAAAGAAACAAAACCTGGTACTGTAAATTACTATTATCATAATTCTAACTGCATTTAACATTTTTTTTCTCAACCTTTGATCGGTGCAGTACATGTGGAACAGGGACTGGGTCTTTTGTTTCTGTATTGCAGGATGGAAGGCCTTGCAGATAGTGTGCTGTATTTTTGCATTTCAAAGAAGCCTAAAAATGAAGATGCCTAGTTTGGATCATTCCATAGATTTCCTTAGTGATTCAGTGCAAATTAGTTATTTCATCCTTGATCTGCTTAATCCAAATCACTGCATGAAGTCATTAATGGTTCTTACTTATAAAAGGATAACAATAATGTGTCGAAAATTTTTGATGATTGGAGTTATGAATCTATTGAGAATTGCAGCTCATGGATGACAAACACTATAAAACCATGGACATTGATACCTATCAGTGTCTAATCGTAAGGCATTGCTGAGCAATACGCTGGATTTATTGGAAACGTATAGTTTGTGTTTATGCCTATTTATTTACATTACACTGAAAAACCTGTACTGCAAACATGTTTGTGGTTAGAGGAGCATCACTTGTTCCCTGCGGCTCTTGACTGGCTTCTCTGCCCCATCCCATGCATTCCCTCTGCGTGCTGGATTTTCAATGCCCAGTAATGAAAAAACACCCGAACACTGGAAACCCACAATCCAGACCCAGCTACTTTTCATACAGTTCAAGAGACACAAAACGCTGTATAACCCAGTGCCCACTCAAGAGTCGGCACAGATGGAGATTGTCACTTCCCACTGCTGGGTATCTAGCAGCAGTGCAGGGATAGGGATCCCAAAGTACTGCATTGCCTTGCCTAATTCAGGGAAATGCTAAGTGAAAAAAAAAGCCCTTTCTTTTGTGGGCTGCACTGAGGGGATTACTCCTTTCACAGAGGTTACCCAAGACCGCTATCAGGTAGCAATAACTTTGATTGCTAAAGCTGCAGTCAAGCTGATAAGCAGGAGGGGAGCGCTGGTATATCCCATTTCAAATCTCTGTGTGTAAGTCCAAGGTCCCAATTTTATAATCTTGCTCTGAAAGCACCTACAAATTATTTCTCAAAAAGAGACACATTTCAGTTTAACCTCATATAATTTCTTCTTTTTTTTCCTTTTTTTTTCCTGTTTTAGACAGAAGAAGCATCACTATGTTCCTTTGAACTGCAAAGTGCCAACAGAAGGGTAATAGAATAATGAGACTGCAAACTACCTCAAGGAAGCAGGTGAATTTCTTCCTGGTGTGTTTCAAACGTGCCTCTCTCCAGAGACATCCTCACTCTACTGTTGATCAAAGCCTGAGTTTTCTGAGCTAGTTGTTTAGATTATAGGCTTCTCATGCAAGGGCTATAATTTATATATATACAATTATATATACAAAATATATAATTTTTATAGGGTCTTTAGGCACATCTCCATCAGGGGCAAAAAATGAAAATACCCTAACCTTTAATATTCTGTACATGTATATGCTTTAGGTCTCTCTAATTTTTTATTCCAGTGATTGGCAGAATTAGAAAATGATGACTAGCACAATTTTAAAGTCAAACAACAAAGTCTACACCCAGCTGTATTTCTAAAACATACATTCATCTACAAATACGTGCTGACCATTAATATCATGTGGATTGTGTGGCACAGTTTACTTTTCTGTATATGCAGAATAAAACAGGAAAATAAAGGAAAAGTCCATTAACCCCTCAGGTAATGTTAAGAAAGACAAAGGGAATATAGAAAAAGAAACAGTGAAGAAAGGGGATGAGAAGATGTGAGGCCCTTGAACTTTGACCAAAGTAAATAAATACTTTATTCCTTGGTGCATGAAGACAATGCTGTTCTGAGGCTCCAGGCTCATCTTACCTTGTCTTCTTCTCTTTTCTTCGTTCTTAGCATTTCTGGTTTTAGAATACACTCATAATTGACAGGATTATAATATAACTAGGAATTTTGTGTATCTCATTACCTTGAGATTGACTGCTATAATAATGTATCTGCCCATTCATCAATGTTTTGTCATGATTTCAGAAAACCATTCCATATTCAGGAAGACAGGAGATACCAAAGAGATTGCTTTGTAAGTAGAGCATCTTTATTGTCCCTTTCTGCATAGCCCATCATGTTGTCAGTCTCAGTTATCAGATCAGGCAGGCTGTTACTCAGCAGACTTTTTTTTTCCTGCAGAACTTGCATCAGAATTCAAGTTAACAGCTCCTTGGTGCTTTCGTGCTGATGTACTGCACTAACCAGTTAGTACAAGTACCCTACTATTTTCATTATCTCTAATCCAAGGAGAAAAGTATATTAAAAAACCTATTAAATAAACATTATCTCTCTGTATGTTCCTGTTGTGAGAAAAATGGCCAAGTTTTTCTAAAAGCTTTGGTCAGTTTTATCTACAACTACTTTGGCAGTACCTTTGAAAAACTTCCATACATCAGAATAACAGAGTTAACTGGTTTCTCATCCTTTCTTTTTCTGTAATTTAAAAGCTTTGGAGTTATCTTTGTTCTTCAAGCATCTCATACTAAAATATTCAAAGTCAGCACAATTTTTAAGGTGGGACAGTATTTTCTACCTCTAACTTTTTAGGATGAGATCTGATTTTAATGTTAAATTGTTCATTTTTATTCCAAAGTCAGCTGCCTTTGTGTGCAAGCTCCTCCAAGAATATCAACATAGCTAAAGAAATTCAACACTGTTCTGCTACACCAAGTGAACCATGCATCAGGAGCTACTAGGTGCAGAGAACGGACTGAGGCAGACGGCAGCAGGAATCCTGATAAAGACACCAGCTCAGGGTGCAAGATGCCGTTTGAGCAAAATGCCTGTCACATGTACCACCACAGGTCCACCTCCTTTAACCTAAAGAGAAAGCAGTGTATTCCCCTTATAGACTTCCGTTTCTACAAGCTGGAATCTGTATCTTCAGTAGATTCTTTCTACTCTATTTCTATCTTATTAGATTTGATATATCTGCCAATTAGATCAGATTCAAGGGAATATTGTGTGCATAAAATATACTGGAAACTTGTACCTTAAGTTTCAGCAATTTTTTATAGCTTCATTATAAAACCCCAGCAAACTGGTCCATATTAATAGAAATGCTTACATCCCTTTAGCTGCAGTGACATTAATTGGAGTTACCATAATTTATCATCATTCTGAAGAATATAACCTCTCAAACTACATTAAATAAGATTGCATTAATGAACACTTACAGTAATCAATTTACCCTCCCAACATAATTCTCTTAACTGCAGCAGAGGATTGAAAAAAGAAAAATATCAACAACAGAGATGCCTGTGCAAGACAGGAACCTTTGACCAACACTGAGAGGCAATCCCCTGCAAGGGCAGGTACAAGTTCTGAGTCAAAGTCACTCCTAACACAAGTTGGTTTCTGTTAATTTATTTCCTTTTTTCTCTTTATTTCTGTCACTCATGGCTATTTTTTCAGTGCTGTTCCATTCCCATCTGAATAGCCTGTGCTATATATTGGCATAGGTTTGTTCAGTGGCTAGACACGTAAACACCTAATGCTTGTACAATTATAGAATATGTACACTTTTTCATCAAGTTTATCAGTTAGGGATTAGGCAAAGAAACAGCATTCCTGTGTTAACACAACATAGAAACTTGGGTCACTTGCTTCATTTTAGTAACTTGTTTCACTCTTTGTAGTAGGGAAAAAATAGCATCTTCCATCATGAGAACATTATCTATTCAGTGAAATAATATGATAACTGGACAAAGACAACTTGGAAACACTTTAAAAATGAAATATCTCACCAGTCTGCAAAAGCAATCAGTGGAAAGGATGTTTCTTTGTAAGTCTTTTTATTTTAAGGGTAGGCAGTGGGAGAAGACACAGTTTATTCTTACCAAAATTAAATAGTAGCTCCTTAGTACTCCATGAGTGCTCTCAGTATGGAATGACTACACGCCAAATCTGGGGAGATGACACAAAACAATTTTTCACAAATTCTCATTATTTTTTACATTTATTTCCCTCACTTTAGATCAATTAGGTATGTCACCTTTTCTTTGCTGTTTCCTATTACATTATCAATGTGGATGTTTTGCACTTGACCCTTTAAGATGTTCTCTAATTGGAATTTACAGTTTTACATACAAAATTGCCTAAGTGTTAATAACATGTCTCTCTGCTGGAAAACACTATCCATTAAGGTCTTCAGTGGGATAATGGCACCCCCTGGGACACCAAAGGCATCAGCAAAAACCTGTGCTATGGATGTCCCATTTTCCCACTCACTAAACACCTTCCATCCAAGTAAACTCCCCTGTAGCTTAGACTTGACATCCTGTGGCTTTTGCCTCCCTGAATCACACAAAGACACAGATGGTTACTGGGACTGAGACAGATGCCAGGCTTGAAATGCTTCAGCATTGATCCCTCCAGCTGCAAGACCGCTGCAGTCCAGAAGATGAAAAGCAGTGCTCCCACTGCCCTGAGCAAATTCTTGCACGTTTGGCTTTCTGACCACAGATGTACAGCCTACGGCCAGAAGGCCTGGCCAGGTTTTGCCGTATTTGCCACTGCGAGCGTGCCCTGAGAGCCTCTAGAAGGCCCCTCTCTTAACTAACTCTATATGGGCTTGCAAGACTACCACCAGTCTCCTATTTCCATAGCATGTAGGTGCTAATGCGCTGAAAGCTTAAATGATTTTTAATTACTACCACTAAGTGGCTTTTTCTTTTCCTGAAATGACAAGGATTTTGGCTTTTAACTAAGATAAATAAAGTCACTGTGATAACGCTAGATCTGAATAGGTCAGATTTACAGTTGTGTATAGAAATTAATTTAATTCTGAGCAAATGAATAGCCTTTTTAGTCAACAAGATACATTATGCCAGTGAAGTTTTACACCCGCCAAAGACTTCAGTTACGAGTTTGTTTTTTGGTGCCTGGTGTTCTGTGGCTATGCCTGTAAAACAGGAGATGCTCTGCAAGCTCTGACAAAGCCCACTTGTAGATCTCCACGCTGCCTAGGTAAACCCTCTTTGGGTCACTTTGCATTTTCACATGCACTTTACAAGAAGTCAGCCTCAATGAGGTCACTTACCACATGATTCAGTCAAAGCTGTTTCAGCTAATGGTTTAAATAATCTTGAGGAAGCCTCTCATCCCCCTCCCAAGTCCCTCCTTGACTGGACAGCAGTGGGACTGCCCCCAGTGAGGTGCAGGACAGAGATCAGCTGCTCCACCGCCCTCCCTTCCCCACACACGACCATCTGGCTGCCCATGTGTTGGAATGTCTATTGGGAAATTTCTCCTACATGAGCAGGAAATCTTGGCTGCTCCATTAGGGCAGCCCTCTGTCTGCTTTGCACAGCCAAGGCCAAGGTTGAGGTCTGAACTTAGTAAGTGCTGTGGGTTTCCCAGAGGGAAGAGTAGTCTAATTTTTTTTTTTTTATTCAGTGGGGCGGTTTGAAAGGGTAAGATTTCCAGAAGTGATGGGGAGCCACAACAGCCAGCACACAGGGTTGATGGGGGTGAGCTTTGCACCTCAGAGGGGTAGGAATGCCAATGGTGCCCTTGCTAGAACTGCTGGCGCACTGGGGCTGTGCCTGCTGCTTGACTGCCACAGGAACCATGTGCCTAGTTCAAGGAGAAATGTTTCGCTCAAAGCACACAGTTCTTCAGGGAACAAATTTGCCTGTACCTTAAATTATTTTCCAGCTACTTAAATAACTGCTGTGCTAGAAGCTCTGCAGGCACTAATTATTCTTCCATTTTCTTCTATTAGGCAGCCCTGAACTGAGCCATGAAAATTGCTTTGAAATCACAGCAGACAAAGAGGAAACTTTTGGACGTAATTTATTTTGGGATGTTCCAAACCAAAGCTATCATCCAAACCAAAAAAGAAGTCCAGCCCTGCCAAGTCCTTAATCATTGAAATGAAGAAAGAGACCACAAAACTGAATGAAAAGAGGATTGAAACAATTTTTCTGCTCTGAAAAAGCCTCTTTTTTGGAGTTAGTGTCAGAAGAAAATAAGGGAGCAACAAAACTCTGTAATACATCACTGATGTATCTAACTGGAGGTTACTTGCAGAGGCCAAACCTTTGAAATGGGAGCAATGCTGGAGTTTGTCCTTGCTGGGAGAGAACTCGTATGTGGACTTTGCATTTCAGAAAATAAAGCCTTAGTAGCATTTCAAGGGAAATTTCCAACCATGTGAGAGTAAGAGTCTTCTTAAGAGTGTCCACCATACTCGGCCATTAGAACGTGATTGTAACATAGTAGCCAAGCTCTTACACGTCAAGCACTCATGGACTCATCTTAAAAACATTGAGCAGGTGCAGGATGACCTGTACCAGGTACAGGTATTATTTCTAGCACAGAAGTAACGAAGAGCTCACTCCATCAGGATCCGGTGCCATTGAGCTTGACAGAATGTAAACACAGAGCAACAAAGTCTCTCAACCATAGAGCTTGTATCTGGAACCAGGAACAAAGGCATATTTTAAAACTCTGTGAATATGATCTGACAAATGGCGTAACTTCTGTTAAATGGACCAATGTTTATTTAAAATACAAATGTATCTAAGTTCTGGCAAATTCAGAGTTTAAATCTAGTCTGGAATACGATGCCACAAACATGAAAAAAAAGACAACAGCAAACAAAATTGTATGACTGGGAAAGCTATCTGGGGATGAGACTTCATTTTAGCAAATCCTGTGATACATTTGTTATGAAATATAAAATCAACTGTACTATCCCTCAAGCGGCAATCACCATCTAGCAATACTGTGTCAGCATCAAACCAGAAAAAGTCCTGACAGGGGATGTGAAGAAGCAGAGTAGAGTACAAAACAGGTTTCAGCAAGTGTATTTCATCTTGGGATGCAAATGCTCACAGCACAGTTTTGTTCAAGTTACTAAATACAAGAGCACAGTTCCTGGGAAAAAGCCCTGCAGGCTCACCCCTCATCCCCTCCCTTCACTGCTGTTTGCTTAAAGCGTTTGTGTGTACTTAACTCCCCAAGACATGTTCCTTGGTGTCTCTGGGTGTGATTCAATGAGCACATAGACATCCCATATGAGCCAGGGACCCTGCAGCCCCAGGCACCCCCATGTCCTGCACCTCAGTGTGTTTCTGCCCTCTCAATGCAGCCACTCCTATCTCTCAACCTGCCCTCAGCCAAGCGGGTGCTAGAGGCCAGGAGAAACACTTTTACTCCCGTTTCATCTGTTACATTCACCAACTTGTTCTTAAACAATCTTTGAAGCCTTTTTTTTCTTTTTTTGAAGTATGTCCTCCCTGTCATATGCATGGCACTAAAGCCCACATAGCACTACTCAGTAGCATTTATTTCCTCAGGAACCATGAAAGTTTACTTTTCCACCAAAAGAGCTTTGCTATTTTGAGCATGGAATGAGGTGCATGACTGCTCCTGGAGGTTCCACTCCCAAAAAGTGAGTAAAGCAAAACCCTGGATGCCTCCCAGTGTAGTGCTGAGCCTAAAGGGCTCGGAGAAGAGCCAAAAAGGATCAGCAAAGCCTCAGTTAGATGTTTTTAAAATAACAGAGAGAACTCTTAAAATACCGTAAGATTATTACAGCAGGCTCAGAGGTGGATGTACGAGATGCCTGCAGCTCACCACGCTGACCAATATCGAGGTAGATGTGCTGCAAGTGAGACTGCCTGGCCTCTAGGAGTGTTTGTGGCAAGGTCTGCAGGGAGCAGGAGCAGCTTTGAGATGTCCAGCTGGTACAGGAGAAAACCAGGTGAGTTCTGAGCACACAAACACCGCTTCACACCCTGACACTCTGCTGTTTCCCTGTGCTCCCCTACGTAGCTCTATTTGTTATTTCTCATCAGGTAAAAGCTTTAGGCCATTTTAGTCCTGTGTTCCAGCAATGCCCAGACCTGAGCTGCCAAAGAATGCGATTCCTCCATCCTACAGTTACACCACAAGTCATGAATAATAATAACACTGAGGAAGTGTGTCTCTGTTACAGCTGCAGCTCAGTGAGCCTTTTTGTCCTATTTTGTCTTTATACCTCCTTGGACATAAATTCTAACTACAGCAGGTCAAAAATAGAAACCAAACATTTAAAAATCACAATCCTGAACTTAGATGCCATTAAAACATTCTGCCCACCCCAGATGATAGGTGATTCATTTGTGAAAGCTGATGATTTATTTATAAAGATGCAAAGTTCAAAGCTGCACCAAGATCTCAGGGCAAGAGAGTGAACCAAGCAGTGTGTTATGAAAACCTCCACTGACGCCTTCAGAAGATAAAGTATTCAGCAGAGGGAGAAACACAACAGGGAGAACGTCCTGAGCCTTAGAACAAAAGCAGGTAAGAGTTTCCTCAGACTCCTCCATTTCTGTCAGAAATAAACCACTTGAATAGCAGTTTTTAAAATAGTGATTGGCCTCACTTGTAACATTATCAAATTCCACAAATCTTCCAAAGGGCCTTCCTCTGTTACCCTGCTCCACATCCTTTTCCCTCAGAAGCCAAAGCCTAGACTTTTTTTCGGAATAGTAACCAATAAACAGAGGAACAGGAACACTAGCAATAGGAAAGAAACATTACCAAATTTGAATATGAAAAATGAAGGAAAACAAAACATTTTCCATAATGCTTTAGGAAGTCTACAAGGCCTAGAGCTGGTCAGAAATTCTGTTAATCCAAGGATTGCTTTTCATCTTTAGGATACACTTTCAAATTTGGCCAAATCTGTCATTAATCATTAATGTAATACAAATTTCTGGGTGCTCTCCTCTATACAAACTCAAGATTACCCTTCCAGGATGAAATTAATAACTAAACAATACAACTTTATTTGTAGAGTATTTCCATGGGTGATGAAGTAATTCAGATGCTCTATGCATTCTCCTCACGGAGGATCCTCTCCAAAGAGTAACCATGGCCAGTTTGGTTTCAGTGCTGAGCTATGATTTTCTCATGAACTTCACCTGGTGCAGAGAGAAGGGAACAACCAGAGAAAGCAGTGCAGATCCCTGACTCACCATCCTCCATCCTGACAACAGCAGAAGCACTCCAGCATCCCTCACAGACAACAGGCCCAGTGAGATGGCACCAGCCCATGCCCTAGTCTTCCTAGGTTTGGCCCCAGCCCATCACGACAGTCTTTACCAGAATTAAGCCTCTAGTTTTTCTTCCTTAGCAGGAATTTTCCATCAGCTGTTTCAGCTGGAAACTATCCACCTTCCCACACCAGGAGAGGCAGAAAGCAGTCAGGGAGAGCAAGCCCCAAACACTTCATAAGGTTTTACATTTGCCAGCTGCCCCAGTAAGTTTGCCAGTCTCCCTCGTCTGCGGGGATGGGGTCTCAGATCCACCAGCAGAGCCAGCCACTTGCTCTCCCGTCAGAGAACCAAACCAGCAGGAGTTGTTCCTGTTGGCATCCATAGTTTTGCTGCCTAAGAATTTTCCAGCCCTCACAGACTGGAACAAAGAGGCTTTTCACAAAGATCCAGATTGCCTCCAGAGCCTGTGCCTTCTTTATTTACAGGAAGGCTCTTAGGTTTAGTCTGGGGAGGTCTGCAGACTGCCAGGGGCCTCTAGGGGAAGAATTCTGTCAAAGAATGTATGTTGCAAAGCATCCTCAAAAGGGTCTGCTTTCTGATTCATTTAATCTTCCCTGGAAATTAACTTCACAGCCCTAGTTCCATTGAGTGTGCATGATTTATCTTCAGATTATATTTGCCTTTCACGCCTTTATGATCTACTTTTTTCCTGAACAGCTCAATTACTTTGGCTTTGTAGAGTCAAAGACAAGACAACTTGCAGGCCCAAGTGGGTAGCTAACTAGGAAGTCCTATGATCAGGCTGGGCCAGAGAGCAGACTCTCCCTTCTCACTTCCAAGTTCCTACCAGGTCTGCATCTCCAGCACTGCTGTTCAGCTGACTCCGAAGCAGACTGCTTCAGCACTGAGGGGAGCAGCGGGAGAGTAATGCCATGGCAGAAAAAGTAAACACATTGCCCCTTCTGGCCACCACTATATTTATCTACTCCAGCATAAACTGCACCACAGAAGTACGATGAGAATGAGAGCCCAAAGCAGATGTGTGTATGGATCCAGGTAACACTGGTGGTGACCTCAAACTGCTCATCTTAGCATATTGTTTTCAGACACAGGAAAAGGATTTAGTGACATATACGTTGGTATTTAGTCCTATTTAGCCACCCAAGAAGACGTTACATATAGGACTGATGAGACACTTGTAAGTTCCTGCGGCAGCAAAATCCCACCTAAAGCTTCAGATATCAGCTTAGATCTGTCAAACACCTGGATGGTCCATGACTGAGCAAAGTTCCCTTTCAAACAGGGGGAAGGGCCATTGCCCATCCATCTGGTTGCTGCTGTATACAAGGAGAGAGAAACAGCAATATTACCAGCTGATAACAAGCTCATATTTATCTTAGCTATCATGTACTGCTTTACCTCTAATTATGCAGAGAAGGCAGATACCTATTATTTCTTTCATCTGACACAGGCCTTCTGTCTCTCTGCTTATGTACATGTAGGCAATGGAGCCAGCCACTCAAGGTAATAATATCAAATATTACCCTACTTTTATCAATTTTCTGTAGAAAAATACATGCAGTCAGACTCTCCAAGAGGTGGAGTTAGCAAATAAGTAAGATAGCACTGAATCCATGTCACCCATCTCCATCAACCACATCAGGCATATGTAAGGACAGGACTATATTCAAGCTAAAATAATAGTGGAGTATTTGGGGCACAGAGCATAGCAAGGTATTTTTAATTGGGATGGTCTCAAGATAGAAAAGGAGCAAGATTTGAAAGAGATTTTATTGGGTCACCTGATACACAAAGTAGACAAGTTTTCAGGCACAAAAGAATCAGGAAGCAGTTGTTTTAATGACAGAAGAGCATCTGGTACAAAATGCTAGCAGCAGCAGTATGGAAATGAGGTGAAAAAGCATCATGGAAGAAATTATCCAAAGATTCTCATCAAATAAAAAAATCCTGCATTAGCATGATGGGATAACTTGGGATACTTTGGAATTTTATGATCCACGGAATTTTATGATGAAATTGACACTTTTTTTAAAAAGTCCTGCTATAATATTAGGATGAATTCCTGGGATGGTTTCTAGTAAAAAACCACAGTGCAGCTAGAAAGAACTGCAGCACTAAGATTTCATTTTAGTGAAATTGCCATTAACATTTCACCTAATGTAAGCCAATCTTCTCCTTTACTTAGGAAAAGGTATCCTTTCACACCCTGTATTTAATTTGATTTCACCAACAGAATTCTATACCAGCTGCTCAGAGCCAACCAGCGATGATTTTTTTTGTACAACAGACTGAAAAACCTGTCTTTTATATTCATATGATTTTATTTTTGTTAACAGTAAAATAAAGACAATTAAATATTAACTTGGTTGAAAGAAATACCTTCAAATCTGAGGGACAGTAACAAATAGTTCCACTGATTATCTCATTCGTGGATTAGAAGTCCCCTTCATGCTGAGGTTAGTTTGGGTGGGACAGCATTACAAGTGTTTGAGCCATGAGAACAGCATTCTTCATACAGTTGTTTTAGCTAACACAGTGGTTGGGTTCCCAGAGGAAACTATCAAGTAGCATTAGTGCATGTTAAAATAACTTCAGTTTTTAAACCCCCAAAGCTATAATCGTTGATAGCACTACCTGAAGAACTGAAGTGCTCAGGAAACAGTTGTTTCAATGATAAAATCTTCACAGCAGCAGGCACTAAGTGTTCATATGAATACTAAAAAGAATTGCAGAAGGTTTTATAACAAGTAGAAAACAAAAACAAAGGTATGTTGATGAATGCAAACTACCACCGTGCAAGGTAAGTTACATTCCAGCTATCCTTTCCATTGAGATACTAGGGTTTTCCAGTATTCCTCCCTACTTATCTTTAGAGATTGAACATGCATGGAATGCAAAATGTTTTTATCTAGAAGCACCACATCCCTTAAAATACCAGACCTTTGTTCGGTCTGACCTGAAGCAACAGTATGAGAACTGAAGAACAGCTAAACCAGCAGTCACTAGCCATGGCACACGTGCATTAACCAAAGTATGAATGTACTGCAGTTCTGAATGACTCAAAAAATAAAGCAAGGGTGAGACTTGGTTTGAGAGTAGAATCAATTTACCATAGACAGCAAATTAAATTCCTATTTTAAAAAATGCAAGAAAGTTATGTTTTATAAACCCTGTATCAGTTAGTAATTATGAGGTTAAGCACAGTGCTGCGTCTCTATTTAAATTGTCACTTATGGATATTATTTAGTCTAACCCTTTAGATTTTCTTGAGAAAATTTGGCTAAGTTGGAGAGTATATGCAAAAACAGTACATGATCTCGTCAGCTTTGGCACATACACTTAGGCATTGTCCGTGACAATTAGACACACGAGGACTGGATACATGGAACCGTCACATGCCACACCACCACCCCTCCTGCAAGCACTTCTGTGATTCCCAGTGCCACCTGACTCAGATTGCAAGGAAGGTAAACCTCCTCCATCACTCTCTCCTTGGCAAGGTATTTCAGGATCATGGCCAGGGCTGTGCTGAAGAAACTGAAGGCATGGGGCATCATGTAGGGTAGAATCAAGTGAACCATGATGTCTCCATCTGAGGGCAGAGAGGAGGGGTCTGGTAGCTGGCAATATTTAGGCTGCTGGTCATCTACCAGAAGCTACCAGCACTCAGTGAGTCAGGTGATCTTCAGTATGATAAAAGGAGGGCTACATGCCAGGAATAGACATTCTTCTGGGAAAACGGTAGATTTGAAAATCTGGGAAAGTTATATTTAAATGCAAACTGATAGGACTCAGAACCTGGGTGAACAAGAAACAACATTCACAAGAGAAAACAGACAACTTCCCATAAATAGTTCCACTTTTAGTTGAGTCTGACTGGTTTTTTGTAGCCCTCGGGCTGCTCTGTGGCTCTGCCTAAGGTGGGACATGCCTGAAGCTCTGCACAATTCCCAGACTTTGCATCAACAGCCTTCATATACAGGCAGCCTTCAGACCCCCTGACACCCTAAATCACAGGTGACATTATTAGTATCGCCATCTCACACTCTGCTCCTTCCTCTCATGAAGTAACTAAGAAACAAACAGTTCAGTAAGGCTGGAAGCTAGACACTGCTTTCTGCTCATGACCAGACTCCTGTCTGGTTTTGCCTGTCCATTCCCTCCCCCCCTGTTTCTGGGGCTGTCCAAACTGACCATGAAAATGCTGGACTGTCAGAAGCCGCTTTAAATTCCTGTCCCATTTGCTTCCAGCACCTGAAGGCTTCCACCAGCCAGGGCAAAAAAAAAAGAGAGCATCAACATGACAAAAATGAATGCAAGCCACGCCAATGAAAGCACCATTTAAATGGGTGAATTGTCCCACCAACTTTGGTGAGAGCAGGGTCATACAAAGAAATGAAGAACAAATACAAAGCCCACTAGGGTTTTAATTGTAACTATCCCATCATCCTACCTGGAAAATTCTTCCCAGACATGGTAGCTAAACCATGACCTTTATCTCCTGATGCAAGTCCCTGACAGAACCACACTTCTGCAAGCTAACAGAACGAGGGGAATGATTCAGTAATTGAATCATAGAGATGTAACTCCTAAAGCACAGTCACATCACCCAGAGGTCCAGACCTGCCCGCCCCTGCTCTGTTCTGTTCTTTGCTCAGCTCTGCCCTGCTTCTTATATAGCAATCGGTTGCACCTGTGAAAAAGGTAGGATTGCTGACAGTAAGCCACTTTATTCTTTCCTAAAGCTGTCTCTGTACCTATAGACTAAAACTGGTGTTTAGTACAAGATATCAACAAGGACACATCAAGCCTTTGAAACTCAAAGTAAGCAAAAGGGAAGAGAAAGATTCCCTCTCAGAAGTGGTGAAGAACACAGATTCATTTGCCTGGTCAGAGCCTGACTTTTCCTACCCTTAAATAGGCTGCACCAATCCCCATTTAACCCTGGGAGGGCATTTACCCACACTGTACCCAAGGAATTAAACTCCCTGCTGCAATTTGTAGGTCTACACAGCACGGTACAAGAGCAGGTGGAAAGGGCTGTGATGCCACTTAGAAGGACCCAATGCAAGATGAGTGGCTTGCAGAGGTACACCCCAGCCCCTGGGTGTACCTAGTCCAGAGGGGCCCCTGCAGGCTCTGTGGCCACAGAAGGGGGTCCTGGCTGCTACTCCACAGGCTCTGGCAGCAGTGTTGTTCCACTGCCCCTGCACAGCCATCACCCCAAAACAGCCTTCCTCCACAGCAATTCATTGCTGCCACAGCCACTCCTGACACTGAGCCTGGGAACAGACCAGTCTCCTCCAGGCTCATTTTGATCTGCAAAAACCACTTATAAAATGGACACTGTCACTTTGCAAAACACAGAAGAAGGAGACAAGAAGGAATACTTTTTCACTCCTAAAGAAGTTTATCATAAATAAAGTTGTCAAACTAAATCTACAGTTCATCTGTGTAATTGAGGATTACAAGGTCCCATTATGGTTAGATTTAAGGTCAGTCATCTCACTAAATAGCAACTGTTTAGGCAGGAAGATTATGCTTGATAAGAAGCACTCATTTTAGAAAGATTTTTCTGTTACTGGTAAAAATCATCGTTGGATGGATCTCTTTCAAATCCACTCAATAATTTTTGTCCTGGAAATACATAAGGTATTCCACAAATATTTGTATGAAAATTTTTTATCCCTGAACCTTTTTTCAAATAAAGGCTCAAATACAGAGTGCAGCAGTCATCCAAAACATTACACAATTTTTTGTAAAATACATTATAAAAGGATTCAAGTGTTTTCCAGCAGAAATCATCCAGTTCAATCTTGTTAATGCAAACTGTACCTTTATTTTCCAAACAGTCATGAGTTAATAGTTGTATTTAATTTATTGCTTACATAAAGCTATGACCAGCCTAGTTTTTGCAGCTCTAATATTCCTCAAAGAACAGTCTGTGGTTTAAATTACTTGATGGCATGGGAGAAGGGCTTTTCAAAGAGTTTATAACCTATGCCTCTTCTTCTGCAGAAGCTAATTGCTTATGCATAATTTCACTTTATCCATACAGATTTATGTCCTTTTCCATCACGTAATATTAAGATGACTCTTACAATTCTCCTGTGAGATAGGAAAGATGCTGTAGTCCCGTCCTTGCACTAAAAGCCCCACGGTACCCTGTACTCTTTACTAGCCTTAATGGAATTTTTGCCTGAATGGCTTGTATTTTTAATTTCATTTTGTGCTGGTTTAAAGATCAATAGAGGAAGGTGACGCCAAGGCACAGTAATTTAAAGTGTATAACTATTGTGCAGATGCTACAGCTTTAATTATACTAGCAGGCTTCTGTGCCTGTCCAAACAAAAAGTGATAAACAATCTGCTTACACAGTGGCAGCAACAGGATCAAGATCCATGAATTTATGTCCATAAACATTGGCTGCAGCAGCAGAACTAATTGGGTATATCCTCAGAAGTGCATCCCATATAGCTACCTTGCTGAGGGAAGTCAGCTTGTTAAGAATTATTTAAGTTATACTGTCTTACATGGATTTTTACATGGATAAAACCCAAATCTTCAAATTGCTTTCTCTGGCTCCTTTTTTCTTTTTCTGGCTGAACATATCTAATGCACTAAAAAAGAAGATTAAAAAACACAGCAGTTTTTCATAGCTCAGTTTTTACAATTGCCCAAGTAATGACCTATGGATCAGAGGGGGTCACTGTAAATACAGATGTGGTCTGGGATGGTGATTCAGAAAGGCAGCAGCTGGTACTGGTTAACAGATAAACAGCAGTTGGCAACTCCTGGGGCAGTTCCAACATCTCCCTCCAGAGATACCATCTCTCAGGTTTTGCCTGCAAAGGATGTGGAACTGCTTTAATTATGCCAGGATGTATTTACTGCCTGGGAAGCAGTCATGCCAAGTCTGTTAAGGACAAACAGTACATAAAAGGAAACAATGTACAATGCAAACTAAACACATCCCAGTTTGACAGTTAAGACTACCTTGGTATAATAATTTTTGTTAAAAATATAAAACATTCTGAGATAGTTAACATTGCAATCCACACCCATTTCTGGCTATGAAGGAAAGTTTGCTAAGGACTTCCAGATGAATGTGAGGCAAAGCCTTTAACTCTGGCTATAAAGGACCTCCAGAGGCTCCATGTGGGGGCTGTGGGTTCCACCATGCACTTGGAGATCTCCTGACACATTCTCTGCAGAGCTCAACTGAAAACAGGACCACTCGAACTCTACCTAAACCCCTCTTAGAGACAAGAAAATCAACAGAAACAAGCATAGGAAAAGAATCTCTAACCACAACAACTTCTGGTTTTACAGCATTTTACTGACAGTTCTGAATCCCACCCCATTCTCATCTCATATACTCATGTATTTCATAACATGCCCAAGTTTGTCAGTATTTCAGCTGGACACAGTCACCCTACCTCCTTTGTCATATGGGTCCTTGTGTTTGATGGCTGACCTCTCTCCCTAACAACAACTTCATACAGAGCAGAAACCTTATCTCATCCATGATGTCTCTCTGTACGGTCTGTTGGGAGGGATTAACTGCTTCCTCCTCTTAAAGAAATTTAACTTATGCTTTCACACCATACAATTACTATTCAGCTCACTGATTCTTTTTTGTAGAAAAATATTTTGTTCAGAGACATTGAACAGGCAGTGACATCATAAACACTGGATCCAGTTGCTTTCAGTATTCCTCCTTTACCGATGTGTCAAATAACTTTTGGGGCAGGTCACCCAAATGAATGCAGCACAACAGGTTGGGCATGTCTCAGTCTGTTTTCAGTCACAGAACACTACAGGATTTGTTAAGTGGCACAGATACAGCCTGCACTATCATAGTGCCATCAAAATACAGATTGTGGAAACTATGGCTATAAAGCTCGCTACATAAACATTAAAACTACATTTAGCAAAAAAAAAAAATCAGTTATTCTCACAGCAAAGCATATTGCAAAACAAAAATATCCCACATGTTATAATAAAAGATAGAAGTCACAGTAACTAAATATATAGATTATTTCTATTCTGGATCTAGCAACAAAAGGATCTGGAATGGTACTTAAATAGTATTTCTAAACTGTATTGACACTTTCCAATGCCTTATTCAGAGGCAGCCTCTGGATCTAGGATGAGAAGTCATTAGCCACAGTACTGGATGAAGGTGAGTGCTATCACTTGCATTACCTCCCCTCAACTCAATAGATGGATATTATTGGTTTGCACTACAGCTGCCAGACCATTTTTGAAGGAAAACTCAGATCAACTTACCAGTAGTCTAACCTGCAGAGAACACATATTTTTAAGACATTTAAAAAAACCATTTTTCTTACTGTGAGGGTGTTCAAACACTGGCATGGGTGGTTCAGAGAGGCTGTGGTGTTTCTTCCTTGGAGATATTCAAAACCTGACTCAAGCTGACCTTCCTCTGAGCTAGGAGGTGGACTAGACAACCCTCAGAGGGGCCTTCTGGCCTCTGCCATTCTATGATGAATAAAAACAGTGGATCTATATCGCCTACATCAGGGAGCTCAAAACATGTAAAAAAATTGTCTCTAATTCCTCATTTCTTCACAGAGAATTTCTTAGGAGATAATATCAGAGATTAATTTTAGAGCCAAGTAACATGAAATTAATTTGGCTTTTTGTTACATATTACTTGACAATCAAAGACTGAGGGACACAAGAGGGAAGCAGTAGGATTGTGCAGTACAGCCAGGGCAGAGGAAAGGCAGATACTGCCTCTTTTAGCAGCAGCTAACTGCTAGACCAGCTGGATCTGTTTCTTGGTATGCACACAAAAAGCAAAAGGTGGGAGTGTGACAGAAAATAATTACAGATATGCAAGGACAAGTGAAACTAAAATACATATGCTCATCAATCATCAAACATGAATTAGTTGCAAAACAGTACTCATTAATGCAGTCCATACTTCCCAACAGGGATTCCACTCTCACACGAAAAAGTTTGTAACACATGATGAAATAGCAAGAGACGGGTGTCACAAATCCGTCAAGTCACATGGTCAGTGAGTGATGTCTTGCCAAGAATTGCATGAACCACTTCAGCAAGCAGTTAAAAATGAGGCAGATGAGGTCTGAAGGAAAGATCTTGCAGCACTTCCAAGCCAGAAACAAGGTCACAGTCGAGCAGATGGTGAAAGAGAAGGAGCAATCCAGGAAAACGAAGGAATCTGGAAAGGGCATTCTTCTCTCAAAATATTTAGGGGAAGGAAGGCTTTTTTGTTATTGCACATTTAAGAGGACCATCTTCAGAAGAGTGTGCATATTTTCTATGGTCTTTAGACAAAAGCTTTTCCCTGGCAGCAAGAAAGAATCTATTCATTTAGATAAGTTTAACACAGCCAGAAATACAGCAGACAATGAATGCTAGCATGCATTAAGCCCAGTGCTCTAAGATCCCAGAAATCTTCGCTTCAACATTCTGTATCACGCTGCCTTCATTTTAGGGCACTCAGGGCCCCTCATTAAGTAGGTGCTCTGACAAACCTTGCTGATGTAATGTAAATTATGACTTGTCTGCTCTGTCCTTCTTACAGAGGCTGCTGCCACCACAGCAAAGCCAGCACAAGGAAAAATTTTCCCAGATTGGAGGTGTTCTAGTGCACAGACCAGTCTTTTGACACTTTCAGGAATATATTTTGGTAATAATGCTGTGCTGGTCTAAAGCGTTACCACCTGCATATATTCCTCCTGATGAGAGAATCTGGCAAACTGGAATGTGTGCCCACACTCCTTTACCCCACCGCAAAGCTACTGCCCTTCACTCTGCCAGCAAAGGGGTGTTGAGCTAAAATGCCAGACACCAACCTGAGCAGCTGAGTGGGCACCTGGTCTCTTCTGATGGCTCTGTTAGTCCATCCTCATGCTGGGGGTGATGGTGCTCGAAGTGACCATGGCAAGACTTGCAGGGCTCATCTGTCAAGTCTTGAGAGTGAAGCTCCATCCACCTGCACTGTAAGTAAATTGAAGGGCTTTGCACTCCAGTAAGCGATATGTAGGCCCTCGTTCCGTTCCATCAATGTTCTACCACAGCACAATTCCCCGGAGCTTTCTGCTTGGACTGAACTAACCAAGCAGAAAAGCCCTTCATTTTCCTTATCGAAAGAGAGGAAAATAGTTAAGCAATAAAATGTTGCAAGGATCTCTTTGGGAGCATGTGTTGTAAAGCCCTGGAGAAGGAGGCAGAATTAGCTAACACTGTTAATGACATTTCGTTGCTGTGGCTATCAAGTCCAACAGAAATTATTCTAAGAATCTGCAAGTAAGATCGGAGGCAGTCAGCAGATGAAGAGCCAAGCAGCTGTTAAAAATGAACCTATATAAACACATGTATAAACAGAGACACAACTGTCTGCATTAAATAGTGGTAATTTTTGAACAAGGGTCCTAAGAATGATGGGAATTCAGAAAATAGAGTCTACCCCTCTTATTTACCACAAAAGTCCCAAAATGAGAACAGTTCAAAAATTAAAGTACTTTATATGCAGTTACTCCTGCTAACATAAGAGACTAGCCCTACTTTACAGACTTTAAATTAGTCTGCAAAATGAATAAGAGGGTTTATTGATCATCCTACATACAAGATCGTGCAACAGATCAAGAACTTCACAGCCCTTTTTTCACCTTTTATCTCAACATGATATAATGGTCATTGGGAACGATAGAAGAATGTTTTAATTCAAGTAAAAAATTACATGATTCCATGACATGCTAAAATACAACAGAGAGAAAATGTTGCTTAAAGTTTTTTTAAAAGATTAAACTATTTTGAAGTATCACCTAAATATGTCACCAGTAGGTTGCCTTCTTATTGATTTGAGCCCCTTCTCTTTTGAAGTGAGACAGAATTTTGAGTTATGCTATGGCTTGCTGTTTTCCTATAAGACTCCCACCTTGTTCAGCACGCATCATGCGGTGCTTGCTGGCTAAGCAGTTGTTCAATACTTTGCAAGGTCTTCACAGCTCAAAGTGTGCCTCTCTATCTTGTTTCTTTCATGTTATTTTCTGAACTCACTGATAGTCTACTCATGGGCTTGTATAACATGACTGCATTACCTAAGCGTCCATCTGAATTCTTTGCAAACAAGAATGATTTTACTTCATAGTAGCCCATTTTGCAAACAGTGTATTTTTATTATCTCCATTTTATACAATGGGAAATTGAGGTATGGAAAGATTTGTATCAAATATCTCCCAGAAATCTGACTACTCAGTGATATAATACATTTTTTTTCAGAGACTGCTTAAAATATAGGTGATACATTGATTTCACCTATTTTTGCAAAAGCTCTGCATTTCTGCAAATCAGACTGAGGTTCTCAAGACAGAGACCAAAAAATAAGGAACATGAAAATGAATGATTGCTTTTGAAAAATCTATTTTAAATTACTGGCTTCTCATCAGACAGGAAATATGCAGAGGCATGAAAAACATCCCTGGTTCATCAGGGTAGCATTCAACTGTCTGCATACGAATCTCCTTCTTTTTTTATTCCAGTTTCTAGCACTAGTCATTATGCTTTTGCCACTTTCTTCAATAAACAAGGCAAGGTTCCTTCAGATAATGACATCTTTAGAAAAACAACTCATTCACAGAATGGAGTCCAACAGAAAGCAGTATTATTTAAACTAAAGGCCAGAATATAAAAAGTGAATGTAAGAATGTCAAATTGCAAGGGCAACCACCAAAAATTCATGAGGGTTTAACAAGGAACCAAAGAGAGGAACCTGCTCAATAAAATAAAAATCTTAAAATTATGCTCAGCTTCAGAGCTGAAATACAATACAACACCCTGTCACTTCACCTAAAATAGAAACCAATAGCCCCAGCAGATTATGCTTTCCTTTATGGAGGAGTGTAGGAAGAGATTGGGATATACTTGTTGCAAGTAGATTCAGTGGGTATTTCTTGAGAGCCAGAACAGTTAAAAAAACCTTCTGTTTCATTCCAGATCAGCACATACTCTAACAAGCTGTTTTAAGAAACAGGGAACACAGGTTCACCAAAGGACTGAGGGAAGCTCTCTGCAAAACAAATCTTTTCAGGAAAGAGAAAGGCTGTGCCTGAAACAGGGACATTTCTAACCAAGAAATCCAGTTTTCTCTGTTGCTTTACCATAAAAACTGCCCCTTTTTTTTCTGTTCAGCTATTACTGTTCTTGTAAAAATTGTGATTATTTTTACTTTTCTTTTTTCTTTCTCACAGTGCAGAATAGCCATCACCAATTCATCCTTGTAACTGACATAGCTGGAGCCAAGTTTTAAACAAAATCAGCACTACATCCACAAAATCTGCACAAGCACTTATTGTATGTACAAAAATGCTTGTAAATACGCACATAAGCAGAATTACACAATTTGTATGCAAAGATGTGGGTTTCCAAGGGCAGCGTTTTACCCGTACAACATTATAGGTGAAGAGTACCTTCAAAGATGCACCCGTTTTTACTAATTTGTACCTTAATGAAGAACAGCAATGAGTGTTTACTTTATAAAACATCTGAACCTGGCAGAACCACTTCTTAATGAACAATTCTAGAAAGCGCGGTATGTTTTGCATTTACAATTTTATTGTGGTAACACTCAAAAAAGACGATGTACGTACTTGCATTTCCTAGAAATTCACCACAGACCAGGCTTCTCTCCGTAACTCTTGAACTGTCATATTTCTGTGTTTTTACCATGCTCACATTTGTGATGCCAGATCATCTTATGTGGGCACGTAATAAAATATCCTGACATATTTCACCTTCTACTTCATATTACATTGAAGGCCCACCGTGAGTTGTTCTCTATTTCTTGAGTGTTTATCCTTTAATTAGTCTGTATCATCACATGCTATATCTGGACTGGAAGTTTGGAATAATTTTTCAGGTCAAATTATTTGGGACAGGGTGGCTGGGAACAACTACATTTACCTGTATTAGAATTTGACCAGCATGCTCTGACAAACACTACTATATAAAAATGTGTTGGTCAGCACTTGATTTGTACTTCCCACACTTTCAAATGTATTAAACATAATGATACTACTCTGTCAAAAAACCCACAAAACCCAAACAACAGAACTATGCCCCAGCAAATTAAACACCTGAAGATGTACAACAACTGCTCCATGTGTCCCGTCAAATGAAACAAAAGCATGAGGTCAGTTTGAAAATCCTGCATGCTCCTTCTGCTTAACTTCTAGCTTAACCCCTGGCACAGTTTAGGGTACAGCCAGCACGAGGGACCATTCCCCCAGAAGTGGGGATCATCTTCCCACCATTCTCCAGGGTGAGCCAGGGACACGTCAGCAGGACAGACACCTGCCGACATTCCACACCCCAGCGCACGAGGAATTACACTGACTTTCACGTTGTAAAAGCACTCTGACAGGCTGACATACAGCCTTCGAAGGGCCTGGAACTGGAAAAAAAGGAAAATAAACCTACCCAAAAAATATCCTAAATGACAAACAACAAAGTCATGGTCTGGGGGCAACAATGCTGGAGGTGCCTGTTGCCCCTGCCAGAGGCTCCACCACCAAGGCTGTGTCCCAGTGTGTTCATGGATGTATACAGATACGTATGTGTATATATACATGTGTATGTGTGTGTATATATAGAGAGATCTATAAACACATGTATAAATGCACGTATATGCGTTTATGTATTTATGTATATGTGTATACACACGTATATATACATATATAGACGTATATATGCAGACATTTGTATACATATATGTGTGTATATATATACAGAAACTCTTCTAAAAAATTGTATTTAAAACGACTTTAAAGCCGAAGTAATGGTGGCTGCAGGAGCCTCCCGCGGCCCCGCAGAGCTTCCCCCGGCTCGCACTGCCCCCGCCGGCCGCCCAGCGCCGGGACACCCGCGCGGGCTGCCGGGTGCCGCCATCCGCCCCCGCTCCGGCGCCGCTCCCCGCCCCT
>VWPU01024857.1:0-50201 GCA_013398955.1 Callaeas wilsoni | reverse complement strand
GCAGCCCGGCGGGAGCCGCCGCCCCCCGGAGCCCCGCGGAGCGCCGCGCCTGCCCGTCCCAGCCGCGCTTTGCCGCCCGCCGCGGCGGTGACGACCTTCGGCCGGCGGCCCCGTCCCAGCCCAGCGCCCGCTCGCACACAGAGGTGGGTGAAGCATCGCTTCTGTCCGAGCGCCGCTTGCTGCAGGCGGGGCAGAGGCCCCGGCCTTCCTCGGAGGGGCCGAGCCGGGGCGTGGTGCGGTACCTGTTGCCTGAATGCAGGAGCAAGCCGGGTGCGGGCGTGTTCCGAGCGCATGGGAGAAAACCGTGAAGTGGCACTGAGATCCGTGGGCTGCCGTGCTAGGAGAGGTTGCTGAACCATGCTAGCTCCAGGCTTGCCTTTGTAACTCAGTCCAGCGTTAATTTCCTGAGAACTAAGGTGCTTTATGCTCCACTTGAAAGCTGATTTGTCAAGCTAAAGCTTACGACTAACTCCATTCATTAGTGCTTTCAATGGCAAGTCTTAACCTGTTTCAAAAAGTTGTATTTTTTGGGTTTGGATATGTTAAGTTGCATATGTTGAGTTGTTATGTCACAGTCTTCTGGAGCATGACCATTTACACACAAGACTGAGTTCACTGTCTGGCAAGGAGAGTAATTTTCACATATCGTCTTATTTGTCTTCATATCAGCGTCTTCCAGGAGGATTAAACATAGTTGTCTCTGAGAGATCTTGGCCGCTCGTTTGATTGTGTAAGTTAGTGTAGAGATCCCTTTGCAGGGAGGGCTCATGGAGAAGTAGACTACCAGGTGTTTTGAAACAAGAATTTATCATAAACGTGCTTATCGGTTTGCTTACTTTTTGGGGGGGCACAGTCTTCATGAGGAGCTTTGTATGTGTGGATGTTCCTATGTTAATGTGCTGCTTCTTTGTTGCCTCTGAGCAGAGGATGCCAACAGACAAGAGCCACCTGCCAGACGGTATCCAGGAACAAGAGTCTGCCACTACTTCAAGCAATAATTGCCTGCGTAATGATGAGGACGTGGGAATTGAACAGGAAAATGGCATTTGTGACAGTGGTGTGGGTAATAGTATCGGAATTCCCAACTCTGACAGCCAGGCTTCCACTTCCATGGCAGTTCCTTTGGAGGTGCCCAGAAGAGGGCATCCCCTTTTACAGATCAACAGGCAGCAGATTCAGTCTGTCTCATGTAGTGCACATGCTGCTGAGCTCAAAGATTTAGGAGTTGATGTCTATGACCAGGACGTGTTGGAGCAAGGAGTTCTTCAGCAAGTAGATAATGCAATTAATGAAGCGAATAAAGCAGCAAAAATAGCTAATGCATCAAAAGAATATGAGTCAGTGCTGGAGGATTTACGGTAAATTGTGTTTTTTCTTACTGTTCCTTTTTGCTATTGACAGTCTAATCAGACTTGGTGTCTCATGTTTTTAAAATCTGAAAGAGGAAAAGATGTTTTGAAAGTGCTAGATCACATGTACTCTTTGGAGTCACCTTTTAAAAATGAAGAAAATATTTTTCACATCAGACAGTGCTTCATTGCGTGTATTTGACTAATCTAGTCACGCATCAAGGCAGCATGGTAGAGTGCGTCTCCTTTTTCTGCTTTTTCCCCTACGTCACCAAGATGCATCTGTTTTCTGGGCAGTGGAGAATGGCATTGCACTCTGTTATTCAAAGATACAGTCAGAAAAGGTGTCACTTCCTCAATTCTGTGTGTTTCGTGGGGTTATCCGCTTCGGGTGATGTTCCTTCTGTGACTTGGATGACTCCATCTCATGAATGTCCTACACCAAAACAGCCTTATCCCAAACAGTTTTAAGAAGTGCTTAATGACACCTTAAAAGAATCAAATGCTTAAGTAACATTGATTCTACTGATAGTAGAAGACTTGATGAATAGGAGCCACTAATTTTTAAGTTTTGATCTCGATTTCTGTTTCTTGTCTCATTGTAGAGTTTCTGTGTGAACTGTTGCAGGTAAATTATTCTACCTGTGTATGTTTCACTGTATTGCATTAATGATATTTTTCTTAGTGCTCAAGAGCGCTGTAGGTCTCAATTACCTGTGTGAACTCGCACAGCTGTCTTATGCCTAATGTTATACGCTTCATTAATTTTCCGGTTTGGGTGTGGAGATGTGAAATTAAGTAAGTTTGCAACACTGAAATCTAATTTCAGATGTTATGGAGCAGAAGAACACAATGAGTAAGACTGTATTGAGAGAAAGAATGGAGCAGCATAACCATTACAATTAGATTATGTAGTTATTGAAAGGTTAATTATTTTATGTTTTCCCACTTTTCTTCCAGAAGCATGATTTTTCTTGTCCCTCTATTTTCACCTTTGATTTCAAGTCATAAAATAAGATTTACATAAGGGAATGCAAATAGTTTATGCAGATTTGCAGAACCTTGTCTGCATAAGATGTAATGTGAGAATCTAAAAGTTGATTTTTGAGAAAATTTACAGGTACAGCTGACTTTGAGCCGGGGGACTAACAAAACTTAGACATGAGTAAAGGATGATAGAATTGGTTAAAATCCAGTAGCATAGTGAGTGTACAACTAGAGAAAAAATCAGGCAAGAAGTGTTTTTTGAGTAGTTGGCACAGAGTTCATGGTAGAAGCTGCATGATTCTAGAATATACACACAAATTTAAGCAGAAAAAGGAGAATAAAAATGTTTGAAGTTAAATCTTGTTTAATTCCAAAGTGCTGTTAATTTAAGTTCTGTGGAAGAAGATAGTGTCAAGAGACTCCAGGGCCAAGGAAGCAAGAGCCAAAATTAGGAGATGTGCAGGAGGATGGTGTACTCCAAAGCAGCAAAACTGGAGAGTGAGAAAGAAAGGAGATGGTTCAAAAATGTTAAAAGAAGATGGAGAAGTGAGGATGGCAGTGATTGCTGGGGAGCTGGTAGAATATGTCTCCTAGGAAGGATAAGAGTGGTAGAATTCAGATTAGAGCTGGAAGTAAATGTGACCCAAAAATTTCCTCCTTCACAATGGAGGAGACTTCCTTAGTGCTTCTCTTTGCCTATGGGGGGAATAAGGGCTGCTTTGCAGGTCTTGTGAACAGTTGTCTTTGACTTTTTCATAATGCTTCGAGATGCTAATTCTTGTATCCTTATGAAATACTCTGCTGTGTGAATCAACAAACCTAGATTTGTTGCTTCTGATGGTTGGGCAGTTCCTTCTTCCTTGCAAATGAATTGAACAGCAGAAACATGATGTTAGGTTGTAGCATGTGGTTCTACTTGAATTTCATATTGTATACGGAAACAAAAAATGGTAGTGTGTGAATAAGGGAAGTTGAATGTTGATGTGCTATTAATTCTTTGAACTGTCTGTCTCGTGAAATTGCATTTTTATCTTGTAATACACTTTTTGCGTAAAAGGTAAAAAGTACACGTTTCCTTATATAATGGCATCAAACCATTAAAACCATTTTAGAAAATGAAAATATGAGGTTTTCAATTTAGATTTTTGGTTTGTGTTTTGTTTACCTTGGATAATGGAAACAACCACTCTTGCTTGTCATCATCGAACTTGTAACTTTCAAGTACTAAATACAACAGTGGTTGTTCAGTTAAGTTCTTCTGGAATTTTACTATTAGAAAAATTTGGTTTAAAAATATTTCATGATGTACAACCTTTTTAAGTGTATTTCCAGTGTTGTTTAAATATATTATGCTTATTCAGAACCTTACCTTTAGACCTTTTTAAGTCTTACCTTCAATCTCCTGGAATTTCTAAATTGTCTAAATTGAGAATGTGCTATTTTTCTTTCTAGAATTTACCAGTTCATTGCAATCTTACTGTTTTTTCAGATCATGTACAACATCTCTGAGACATATAAATAAAATTATTGAGGAACTTTCACCTCAAGCTGCTGACAACAAAAATATTAACAGAAAACTAGATTCTGTAAAACGGCAAAAATATAACAAGGTAATTAGATTACAGTAATTTCCTGTTTACAATACTTAGTTTGTACTTTGTCGTAAGGTTTGACTTTTGTGATATAATTCTTAATTATGTAGTTCCGAGTCAGTCTAGAATTGCTGTTTCTTTCCTTTGAAATGCTTTCATACTAATTTAAATAATTTAAAGTGCTGAATTTTTTTTAATTCTAAGTTTTGGAACAAGATATACAACTGAAGTTCCAGGACCTGTTCAGAAGATTGATTTGCATTAATTTAATTAAAACCCTCCTAGAAGTATTTGGAGAATTGAGAAAGCCTTGTTACAGCATGATTCAGTAGTTTAACTAAATCTCAGCTCTCATGGTTATTCCTTCCCTGTGTTCTTTTCCTTAATCCTCTTCCATTATCTGTGTCTTGTCAGTACACAGTTTCTCTCTGTGAGCCTCTTTAACTCATTGATTTGTCGGAAACTGCTGCAGCTTTTTTCTGCCAGAGCAGTGAGTTAAGGGAGCTGTAGAGCAATCTAGCTGGCATCAGGGTAATGTAGGCCAGAGACCTTTACAGCTGTGAACAGGAAGGAGATTTGAGAAACGAGAAACTTCTGCTACTCAGGAATGTAGCGCCTTGATCAGCTCACTGTCTGCTGGAAATGCACCCTAATACCTTCTCTAATGATAAACCTGGCTGTGAAACTTACTGTCCTTTGCCCTCAGACAGGCCAGTCTTAGGTCATTTGCTACTGACTCACTCACTTGTAGTTTTTTAACTTTGATAATTTCAGGTAATACTGTGCTCATAATTTAGCTAACTAAGAGAGTGATGGGGACAGTACTGAGCAGTGGCAAAGGACTAGAAAAAAGTAGCTGGAAGTAGTAGGAAGAAATACATTAAACTAGACTTACCATTAAAGAATGATCACTATTCTGCATGTTTTCATACTGCCTAAGGAGATTTACTCACGTGTTAGTTGCAGGGAAGTTCAGACCTCCTTGCAAGTTTGTTGTTAACCATCTTTGCAGTGAAAGAAAAAATCTCCTTTTAAAAATTATGAGCCATGAAAGTGGTCCTCATAACCTGAATTTTGCAATAGACTTGATTTTTACTGAAGCCTCTCTAGGTAAGGAAATGCTTCCAAAGCATAGAGTTACAGATGTGGAAGGTTACATTGCCTGCGTCTTTGTTTTACTGGTTGGAATGTTCTGTTTCACAAATGAAAGTTAGCAACACCAGAGAATCATACCATCACAATTAGATATACTGTTGAGGATATTACAGTCAGATAAAAGGTGTAACAGAAGAATTATTAGCTAAGAATTATTTTCATAGCAGTAATAAACTATACTTCTTACATCATCTGTAACATTGATCTTTTGAAGTCATTTCACTTCTTATTTTTTGCTGTTAAATTAGCCATGACCACTCCTGAACTAACCCTGTACAAATACCTGTCAGGATGTTGGACTGATTTACAATTTCAGTTCCTTTGTAACAATACATTCCAAAACTTCTGGGATGATAAATAAATCTTAGTAAATCTTACACCTGTTATTTGTGGCTTAGTAATCATGAACTTGCAATCGTGTTCTTGCAATGATGAACAAACCTCTTGGTGTTCTCTGTGCATCTCAGCAATCTGCTCTCATGGGCTCCCTTCACTAGATTCAACACATGAAATGGCCTTAAGAAACGTACATAAAAATGCAGTGTGCACATGAATTTTGTGTTTGTAAACAGTCTGATCTTATTATACACATATGGTAAGATAATTGTATACCCAAAACCACGTGTCTCCTGTGGGTTGGAACCCTACAGGTATTGTGGTGACACTTTTTTTGCACTTTTTTTGGTTTCAAGTGTGATACTGTAAACATCTGAATATGAGATTCTGGTTGAAAATACTGCAAATGTATTGATTTAAGTCTTGTTTAAAAGATGAGAAAATTTATAAACCAGATTAAAAATTAAATTACTTATCTAATTCTTGTTGAAGGAACAACAGCTGAAGAAGATAAAAGCAAAACAAAAACGTCTCCAAGGAGTACTTGGTTTAACAGAGTTTGCTGATGAAGCAAATGAGATTGAATACGAGGAAGATGAAGGTATGTATAGAAGGCTGAAAGTTCTATTCTACTTTGATGTAATGCCTTATTTTTTGTTTGAAGCTATTTTCTAAGATTTTTACCAGTAAGGAAATAGATTTCAGTGGTTGGCTTTCAAAGAGAGAGTTAAGAACACTTATTCTGTACACCTGCAGATTTGCAAATCTTGGTATATTCATGTGGGAAGTTTTAAAAAATGGATGTTAATCTGTGTTCAGCTGAGTAGGGATGGCTGAGGCACATTAGAGTATTGGGCTTAATAAATTGGAAATCCTAACATTTTTTTCACAGCTAATTTGATAAAGATGACTAACATCATGATTGAATTACATTTTATATGCTGGATGCTATCAATCAGCATTAACAAAATTGTTTTTTCTTACTGTTGGGAAGTATCACTAGAAATGGAAGGGGGAAGTGCTTCTTCTTTTCAGGCTGCAGTGTAATTGTTAAAATTAGAAATAAGATTTCTTCCAGAGCAGGATATATGTTGCCTCAGTATTTTACTAGGTGTTCTTTCTCTCTGCTCTCTGCAAACTCAGCTTGGCCACAGTCGATAACCTGCAGTATTCTGCAGGGCAGGTTTGGTTCCCATTGCTGTCTGAACATCACCTTTGGGTTATATTGTTTTTTGCAGAAGTGAAAAAACTTTTTGTGCTGTTTGTCCCTTGCACATGTGGCTGAAGTAGATTCCCATCTCACAAAGCTCATGCTTCTCTCCTGATTTAACAAAACTTAAAGGAGTCAAAGCCTCAGTTAACTTTTCTCAGTAGAAAAGCATCTTAACTCCTTTTTCTTTGAATGGGTTCATGCAGCAAACCTCAGGCACCCAGCATGTTGAAATGTAACTGAGAAGTGAATGGAGCCCAACAGACGAAACGGAGCGGTTCCAGTAGGAGGGGGTGGAGGTGGAGAGGTTTCATGCCTGATAAACTGTCGTTACTCATTATACATATGATAAGATACAGTGCTTTAAAATGGAATGTTTAATGCTGTGCTGGCAATTCTGATAGACTTAGTTTGAAATTTTGGACCCTAATAATAGATTTCAGGCCAGAATTCCCCTTCAGCTTCCTGAATTCAAGAGCTTTCCTTTCGGTTTCAAACACCAGTTACAATTTGTGTATAGTAAGTGCATCTGAAAGTGCTCTTTTATGTCTGAGTGCTGTGCAGCCAATCCGACTTTAAAAGTCGTCATCCTCATATTAGTATTGTAGGCTAGGAAGACAGGTTTTGGGGGTTTTGGTTTGGTTTTGTTGTTTGTTGTTTCTTGGTTGGGTTTTTTTGAAGCATATGGTAGGACAGTCTGTGTTCCGTGAGATTTTTGTCTGTTCTGGTGTCGTAATCAAAATGTCAAATTTCAAGCTTATGAGTATGACTGAAAAATCAATAATAAGATTGAAATTGGCAGTGTTGCTGCAGATGGGAACACAGTGGTTTCTTGTACTGAACATGGTGACATGGGTGGAATTGACAGCATAGGTGATACATTAGAGTTCATGTATCATTGGGAATTGTGATTTTATGGTAGTTCTTGCTGCTGTGTGTTGTTTCAGAAGTATTTGCATTTTGATAGCATGTGTAACAGCTTTGTTCCTGTGTTTTAGTTGTACAGAAGGTGTTAAAGGCATGATGTATGTTCTGACTTCTGTTGTAGAACCTGGTCCATCATCTCTTGGCAGTATGCTTATGCCTGCTCAGGAAACAGAGTGGGCAGAGCTCATCCGAACTGGTCAGATGACTCCATTTGGAACTAAAATACCTCAGAAGCCAGAGAGGAAGGCACGACAGTTAAGATTAAATGAAGCATCTGATTTTGAGAAGTACTTAGCAGACCAAGCTAAGCTGTCATCTGAAAGAAGGAAGTTATCCTGTCGCAAAGGAGCAAAGAAGAAAGCGCAAGCCAAAAACGTTCAGTGCGTGGCTCCTGCAGCTGCTACAAAGGAAAAAAGTGGTAAAGCCCTCTCAAAAACAGATAAGCGCTTAAAAAAACACTTGAGAGAGCTTCAGAAGCATGCCCTTCAGATCCATTCAAAGGCCAGGATTCCAAAGGAAAAGAAATATCCTGAGGCCAAGAAGTTCAGGCATGAACAAGAGGATGATAGTGGGGAGTCCGAGTACGTACCTGATGAGGAGCTCTTTGATCCAGAGGCAGCAGAAGAGGAAGAAGAACAGGCATCTTCTCTTGCTGAGAATGATTCTGATTATGAACTTAAAAACTTATCAAGAAAAAGAAAAGATTTGGTGAAGAAGGGTTTTAAAGAAGCTGAAAATGATGCTGACTTTGTTCCAAGCTCTGAGGAAGAAGAGCATACACCAGGGAAGCACAAAGTGAGACGATGGAGAGATGATGGAGATGTGGACTATTATAAACAGAGACTGAGGTTAGTCCTACACATTTTTATTAGTAATACTAATAAATTACTGTGTTAAGTATGCAAGGGACAATGTCTATTATAAACTGCTAGGGAGTGTATTGAAGTAAGGGGAATGAGGCAGTCAGAAGGATCATAGATAGCCTTCCAGAAGGATTCAGACATGGAGCTTAATTACAAGAACTTTCCGGTAATTTTTTTTTGTTGTTTTAGGTCCTTATTTGTGGATCACCTGTGCTAATCTGTGATTTATGAAATTTGTATAACCTATATGTTGGTGATCTCTGCAGCTACAGTGTGCTGTTGAGATGTTTTCTCTACGGATAGCATAGTTTTTGAGCTAACAATAAGACTGAGCAATGTTTCCATTTTTCACAATTTGCTGGGAAACATTTTGAAGGGACAATGAAATGACATGCAATTTGTTAGGCTGTTAAAATGCTGACTAGGCATGCCAGTGAAGTTATGAGACCTCTGCACATACTGGGAGTCAAAAGATCAAAATCACTAAAATGATTGTTTTGTTCTAATTGTTCTCCAACCACTGGCATGTTGTCTCTTTTCTAGTATAGGGCTTCAGCTTCATATAATAAACTTCAGCTTGTTGATGGCATGTGTCTTTTTAATTAGTTACCTTTACTGAATATCCTTCAGGTAGTTATATAGTCCTCTAGAAAATAATGGAACTTGAAAACAGCTTCTCTAGAGTGAAAGGAAGAACATATATCAGGACTGCCAGTGAAGGGTGACTGATGTAGTGATAAACCCTAGCATAGGAACTTGATTAATGCTTGGGAGGCTCAAATTTTACACTTCTATGGAAATATAAAATCTTACGGATTTAAATGATGCTGTGTCAGAGAAGGAATCAAGAAGTAGAGGGATAAACACCATCTGTCCTGTGGTGAGAGCCTGGGTTGCTGTGGAGGAAAAGGTATCTTCTGGTAGCAGAAGTGCTCTCAGTTGTAGAAAATCTCTCGTAGGAAGATCCCAACTTCACTTTCACATCCCAGGTTACAAAGGCAGATCAGGAACTGATAAAAGGCAATAGGTTTGCAATCCCAGGATGTTGCTTTTCAAAATTAAAGCATAGTTTATTGCTCTCGAACAGAAATTTCAGCAAGAGGCTAATCTGGACAATGTCCAAAGGGTCAGAAAGAAATATGTTTTCTATTGGATGCATTAACAAAAATTAATTGTTCTTAATCGGTAAAATATTTACTGTTTTATTGAATAAAACCGTATTCTTCACATTTAAAGTAGACCAATATTAAATCATTTTTAATTCAGTGTTTTCATCAAGAGTAATTTATTTTGATTGAAAGTTTTAATATGACTCACAGTTTAAATTCATTCAAAAACGTTTTTTAATAACGTTAAGATTGTGACAATTTATCCTTAGCAAAGTCATATCATAGAATACATTTCTTTTGGTTACTGAAGTTACAATAAAAGCCTAAATGAATTTTAGAAATATCAATAACTGTAATTGCTACCAAAACACTACATCTCTTAAAAATTTCATAGCTACAGTTATTGTGGCTGTTAAGCTGCAGCTGTCCACATTGATGTTTTTATGCTGACACCCCCAGGTAATCTTCATTATGGGAAATGCCATGAGAAAATAAAATGTAGTGAATTAAGAAACATATTAAGAATGCTGTAGAAATGCTGTCATTTGCTTACATTTATATCTTATTTCGTGTCAGTTTTACTTTTGAATGCAAACGAATGGGTGAGATTATGGTATATTTTACCCGTGAGAGAGGCAGAGGAGAGTCCTTCAGGATTACTTTATTCTTCTGAACATCTAGTCTTGTGCTTGGCAATGAATTCAGTCCTACACTCTTAGAGATTGAAAATGAGTTTCCTTAACATTAAAACTTTTCAGAGATGGGACTTCAAGAGATTGGTCTGTGTCAAGGGGAAACTACACTGATGTTGTTAAAGCATGATAATTAGCTAACTGCACGGCTGCAGAGCATCTCTAGAACAAGAGACTGTTGTCAGAACAGGAGCTGTTGTCTGTAGGAAATGTCAGGTGGGAGAGCAGCCGACTCTTCCCTGTCCTAAAGGCTACTTCCAGAGGTTGGCCTAGTCACTGAAAGCAAGGTCTGAGCAGGGGAACACACAAAAGTAAAATTTAGCTATGCAGAGTCAGCTTAGGCTATCAGGAATTTCAGGTTTTTTCCCTTGCATGGGTCTTGCCTTTCTCAAGTTACTGTTACTGGAGCCATGTTGCTGTGTAGACATGCAGATGAAAAAAATCTTCTATTCTGAAAGGTCAATGCCTAAGGTGAATTCATGGTTTGCTAGAATAGTGAACAAGACCAAGGAACATCAGGGTTATGGAGAGCAGGGTAGATAAGTAGGACACTGTCATGCACCTAAAAGGTAATTTAAATATGCAGTGAAAATTAGTGTATTGTCATTCCTAGCTATCCATCATACTGGCTATTACCAGCTGAACCCAGAGGCTTAGGTAATCAGTCTCTAGGATGGTACTGGAATGTCTCAGAGACTTGATCCCCAGCAACAGGTATATTATTAATGTCTATTTTGTCATACTCAATAGTGACCATCTTTATCTAGAAGTGTTGAGAATTGGAGCTGATGGGATCTAAACCTGTTCCCTCCTGCCCAGTGGAATGCCCAGGTATCATGGTTTAACCCCAGCCAGCAGCCAAGCCCCACACAGCCACTCACTCACACCCCCACCAGGAGAGAATCAGAAGGGTAAAGGCTGGAAAACTCATGGGTTGAGATAAAAGCTATTTAATAGGGAAATCAAAAGCCACGCATGCAAGCAAAGCAAACCAAGGAATAAATTCACTGCTTCCCATGGGTGGGCAGGTGTTCAGCCATCCCCAGGAGAGCAGGGCCCCATCACATGTAACTGTGACTTGGGAAGACAAACTCCATCACTCCAAACGTCCCCGACCTCTTTCCGCCTTCACCCCACTTTATGTTCTGAGCAGGATGCCCTCTGGTCTGGACTATCCCTTTGGTCAGTTGGGCTCACCTGTCCCAGCTGTGTCTCCCCCCAGCCCCCCGTGCACCCCCAGCCTCCTCGCCAGCGTGGCAGCACGAAAAGGCCTTGGCTCTGTGTAAGCCCTGCTCAGCAATGACAGCAGCATCTCTGTATTGTCAGCCCTGTCTGCAGCACAAATCCAAACCACAGCCCCATACCAGCCACTGTGAGGAAAATTAACTCTACTTTGTCCAAAACCAGCACATCAAGTCATGGCACAGTCAGTTTATTTGAAGACTATGGAAAGGATGAAAATGAACCTGTTTTTCAACTTCTTTTACCTAGAATCACAAAACAATAGTAACCTCAAATGCCTGTTAATGGATAGGAAGTAAAACTTTTTTGTTTTTTTCTCAACAAGAAAACTGCTACATGTTTTTCTTCTATTATTCTCAAGCTTTGCAGATATGGAAACCACAAAGTATCAAGATTTTGTTTATATTATTTAAAGTTTTCCTTTACATGTATTAAAATGCCAAGCATAAGTATTAAAAAGTGGGGGTTTTTTCTGCTTATATGTAGTTAATATGTTACATTATTGACATCAGTAAGGTAACGGTATGACATAATAGCTTGGAGTCAAAATAAACTTAGCAGTCTTGAGGACACTCTTCCCATACCAGTCGTTACTAGGTATCTGCCTGCTGCTTCAAGGAGCTACATGTCACATTATGGGAGGTCAGTTCTGTATCTGTGTTTTCTTGTGTATTCTGTATAGTTTGTGGAGTACAGTTGTTTGACTTCTATTGCTGCCAAGTGCACAGAGGCAAGGCTAGGAAAACTGCTTCTTTTCATGTCTCAAGTGATACCCAGGCAGTTGAGTAGCAGGAAGTTTTGACTGTCCGTCTACAAAGCAGTTGATTCAAATTTTAAAAAAAAATTGGTTTAAGTTAAATTGTTTTCATAGATCACTTTTCATGTGCTAGCTTTCTTTGATGTATCCGAGTTACTGAATCTCTTATAAATTAAAAAGTCAAAGGTAAACACACGTTTCAAAGTTACAAATTAAAAAAGGATTAAATACTACCTTTCTTGAAAGAAACTTTCTTAAAGAATCTTTACTGCTCATTAAAATGACAAAGCCAGGACACAAATGAAGATCTATTTTGTCTCACTCGCTGAGTACACCTTTCATTCTAAACTCAAGTGTGTAATTGTCTACATCAGTCTTAATTTACTTATGGAGGCTTGTGGTACTAACTGCATGTATTTCATCTGTTAGGACATACCAATTAAATCCACCCGTATAGACCATAAAAAGTTAGATCAAAAAAGCAATACTGAATGCGTCAATTTAGCAAATTAGAATAATCTGTAAGGGATTCTTAGCTGTATAAAATATAAAACATATTGTGCTTCACAAATGCAAACTATATTAAATACTCAGCTTGGTTCCTGACTGTATTTTTTTAAAAAAAAAAAGTCAAATTGTGCTCATTACTGTTTTGGGTGCAGAATTTCTTTCTAGGGTATTGCAATAAGTGGGAAATGGGCTTAGTATCTGAATACATTCTTATATTAAGAAGAAATTTAATTGTATGATATATGGCTTTCATACTTCACTTTCAGGGATAAAATTATGTTTATATCGGTGACAATGGACAATATAAGACAGATTTCTTAAAGGTCATGCTTCTGTTTTGAAGAGACTTTGGTAATATAATAAAACCTGTATTTTCTGGTTGTTTAGGCATACTAATGATGTTTAAGTGATGTGTGTAAGGAATATATTGACCAAACGAACAGTAAGTTATGTAAGTCAAAGATGAGCTACCACTATTTCTCCCTCCAAAGTTTGACTTCCAGGGAAAGGCACAAGACCAGATTAACTGGTCTTGGAAATAGTGTTTGTCCTCCCATGGCTTCAGCCATTTGGATATTTACACTTTTCTAAAGAAAATAATGACTTTTCAGTGTAGAATATCTTAATGGTGTGTGTTACCTTAAGTTCACAGCCTTTCAGAAACTGAATAGCTTCTTCAAACTTTGAAAGTTGTTTGTGATAACAAGTTGCTGCTATTTCTTTAAACTGGTAATTGATGGTAAAATTCTAGACATTTGGAAGAGATGTAGTACTTCAATGAAGTAACAGATACAGCACGTAAAAAGGAAACGTTTTAGGAGAATTAAGTACGGGGCTTATTAGTTCAAATTCTAGATGTATATATTTTCTATATATAATTTTAGGAGAAATCCCAACATCGATCACACTTCTTGCAGAAAATGTATTAGTTATATGGAGCTGATGTGCCTAAACTCCTGGAGAGCTTCGAGTTGCTCTGAGTTTCCTCTTGGTTGTTGTGGCTCACTTTTCCCAATGCACACTAGAGGGCAATCTGCTCCTTCCCAGGGGAGGCTGCCGCTCCACTGCTGCCTGGTGCTGATGCGGCTTGCAGTACAAAATTAATAGCAAACCCTCGTACAAATTATTGCCTTGCTTGGGCTTAGTATGGATTGTTTACCTAGATGTCTCTTTGGAAGCTTTGTAATCGATAATTGTTTTGGTTTTAGTGTGGTGGGTAGGAGTTTCCTTCCTTGGTTTGAGTCCTGTCATAACCTGATGAAATAATCAAGTTCTAGCATGTCTCAGTTCCAGTAGTGACGCAGTCTGCAGCAGTCACTATCACCATTTGTCAATTTGAATTCCTTTTTCTGGAACTCAGGATAGTAAGACCCTCTGTGCCTGACAGCAGAATATTGTAGTACTGAAGAAACATAAATGCATTTTTATGCTGTGACTCTAGAATGTATCATATCTGCCTGTTAGACTCCAGAGCATGAGCGTAATTTTTCTCAGTCAAACATTTAGGAGACTGCTAGTCTAAGATAGAGATCTCCATTTCTGTTAGGATAGGTATATAAAAGAGGAAAACGCTGACACTTTATGTATTTTTAGTAAGTTCTTTTTTACTGTTTAGCTGGATACATGATTTCATATAATGAACTAAGAAGAATGCTATAATGAACATTAGCAATTCATCGGTTTTAATCAGCAAACTGAAGACTGTCTTTTTTCATCTAATTTTTTCCCTGTTTATGCTCTTTTTTCTCTCCATTATTTTGATTTCTGAAGACATCTTAACTTAAGAGTCACGCTTCAGTGAAACTGGCTCTCTAAACCTGTCTCACATTGTGTTGTCTTAGTTTTTCAGTGCTTTCGTTCTTGGCAGTGTTTGTAACTTGTGTGTATTTGGAGATGGTGGTTTTTGAGTTAATAGAACAATACCAAGTTTGTGACTAGTTCCATAAAGATAGACCTGAAGTATTTTGTCAAGAGGTACTGCTGAAAAGTCCATCTAGAAACCTCACATAATTAGCTCTTGTTCATGAGAAAGAGTGTATGATTGTGTTGCTTGTATGTGAAGTGTAGAACTTCTTCCCTGCTCTCTTGTTCCTAGCACAAGTGTTTTTAAACAAATTTTCCAGATATGCAGAGACCATTAAGTGGAAGTCTGCTTTTGCACCGCATCCAGAACAGTAGCATACGGATGTTTTTAATCTGTTCTGTACCTTACCAATTTCTGTAGAGATTTTATCAGTTTATACACCATATTCAGTGTGCCTGCAGTAAATGGCACTTTCATGAGAGAATTCCAGCAAGACCCAAATTGTCAGTGAAGTGTTGTTGGTTGAGTACTGCATACCCAGCTAGAGTACACTTTACCGTTAGAGGCACATGGGTTTGGGTCACTGAAACACAAGTTCATCATTTCATTGGGATGTTGAAGATCCTTTGGTACTTTTTCAGCAGTGAGGGAATGATGGGACAGGAAGGTAATTCTCTAAGCTGCCTGGAGTCTAAATAAGATGAGGCTGCAAACCACAAATCACACTGTAATTTCAAAACCTCATAAAATTCATTCTCTTAATAATGACTGCTTTACAGATTTAGGGCATCACCCTGAAGATGGTGATGTTTCCAACTGAGTCTTCTGTATAAGATTATACACTGCTTCACATTTCTCTACAGGAAGGAAGTTAAATTTAAGTGTTTGGTTAAATTAATAAGATACCTTTGGAATAGCTAAACTTTATCAATATTTTGTTGGGGGAGGGGTAAGGGGAGGGAGATTTAGGAGTTTAAAGCAGCCAGTTTTTTTGGTGCTGATAATTGTTGATTCTGTTATACTAGTATTTTTGTTCTATAGAAAATTGTAACTAGCTGTAAAACATGTACCTTTTAATATATCAGATATTTCAAACATATGCTTGCATGCTCCAAAGGATTGCTATTTTAAATCATGACATCAGAGCCTGTGATTTTGTTGTTTTTTTTACCTGATTGAAATTTAGTGTCATTTTTGTACAGTATCTTTTCCATGTTATAATTGAGTGTTGACTCCTTGTGTCACTCCAGGAAGTGGCAAAAAGAACGTTTGAAGGACAAAGAACATCAAACAGCTGAGGAACTTTCTGAAGAAAGCGACGTTGAATTTGAAGAAGGTTTCAAAGTACCAGGATTTCTCTTCAAAAAGCTTTTTAAGTATGTGTTGTGTACTTTATTTTAATATTATACTGCTGTATGCTGTTAATAATATTAGTAGTAATAGTCATGGTGAGTTCCAGATGCCCTTTGCTGTAACTTTTACTTCAATTGTTTCAGTAGGATTCTTTCTTTAAAAAAGATTTCAGGATCGCACTTCAATGAAATTAACTTATTGTGAGCACAAAGTGCAATTACATGAAAATACAGATGGTAACCGGCTGATGTGAGTATTGAAAATGTGTATTGGCTAAACTATGAATTGAGAAGCTCTCCTTGTCTGTTTTTATAAATGCTTTCTTTTATTGCTATATGCTTGCTTTTAATTCAGGTGTGGAGTGGTAGAATACTTTGAAACATAAGATGTTGGCAAGATGCGATAAAAGAAAACAAGAAATATGGTGTTTCTCTGGGTGGAGTGAAATTTTCTGCCAGTAAAAAGCATGGAAAACTTTAAGTAGCTACTGAATGTCTTTTCAAAGGAACTACTTGTAATTCATATTATAAAATAATCTTGAATATTTTGCCAGGTAAAATTTTAAAATACAGAGAGTGAATTCTTAATTCTTCTGGTAGATGGAAAACACTCTCCAACTCATTCTGCTTTATTACAGATTTGGACATAATTGTTCTCTCTTCCGGTTTTTTAAAACATAGTGCCCAGTGATGCTTTCAAGTTCATCTCAAAAAAAATAATTACAAGCCAGCAGCTGACCTGTTAACTTTATCCATAATCTCTCCCTTAAATTTCATGCATAATGGGCTTGAATTCTGTTTTGTTGGCAACATTTCACACAGCAGGAAAAACATCTTCTCTTTCAAAAGCAAACTCTCTTAAAATCCTACTGTAGTAGAAAGCCCTGGTTTATAATGGGCGTGTGTGGTATCCCTTCCAAGAGAACCACTTAGTCTTGACCTCAAAGAAATTAGTACTGTTGTCCTGTAGTCCTCAGAAGGAAAGCACTAGCTCTGAAATGAGATTGAATTAATGGCTTGGTTGCTGGGACCGTGCAGAGCCAATATGTGGTCTCCAGTTGTTTATGCGAAGGTAGTGCACAAGTATTCGTCTTGAGGACGGATGTGTGGTCTGAGCAACCCAAGGGAAATGAAGTAGAGTAGTCACTAAAAATTAATCTTGAAGATGCAAGCCTCACTAATGAAGGGTATCCCTGCAAGCATGAGTCAGTTGGCAAAACTTCTTAAGTGGTTAGAAAGATCAATTGAGTTGAATGATTTGTCTGACTTGTAACTTAAATGCTGAAATCTCCAATGTAGGAAAGCCCATAGTCAATAGGCATTAAGCTGTTGAGTTCTGAGCAACTTTAGTACAAAACATGGAAGTATATTGACCCAAGGACACGTATAGCTTGTACTTTAAGTGATCTTCCTGCATAGTTAAATTCCAAAGTAGTTAGCTCATGCTGGAAATAGGAGACGCTCAGGTTTGTCCTTCGGTAAGCCTGTTAAAGTGAATAGTTTGTTTCTCCCGTGCACACCTGTCTGCTTTGATGAACATTGAGCAGGAGTAGCAGTGATGCTGCTGTGGAACAAAACCGAGCAGACCTGCAGACATTGCCTTAAGCTGCCTGCACAGAGCCTGAGAGAACAGTCTCTGTATGAAAAAGAAAACAGGCTTCACCATTATTTGCTTCCGGTGTGTGATTTCCCGGATAAATCTGAAACACAGTTTTGTCTCTGCAACAATGCAGCTGAACTCTGGTAGCTACTGTGGTGAATTTTGAGGGGTGCATCACAGCATGATGGCTCATGTGAAATACAGTCCAATATAATGTTTTGGAAGACCAGCAACACTTTTATTTACTTCCAGAATATTTTTGACATTAACAAAAAAACCACAAACAACAACAAAAACAAAAAACAACAACAACAAAATAATCCACCATAAAACTTGGTGCAATAGAAGTGTAAGGTTGAAGAGAATTAATTATCCTTCCATATAACCACAAAAAAATGGAGGAGGTTGTGTTCCTTTAACTTATGAATAGTTACAGTTACTGCATGTTTATATGATTATACAAGGAAAGCACCTGCATCTTTTACATTTTTATGTAACCATGGAGCAGAATTTTTCACAAGCTTTATTATCTACTGTGAAACTTTCTCAAGAGAGGGAGAAATATGCTTATAAATTCATCTAATTTTAAAGCTCTGTATATAATCCTAAAAAATAATACAAGTTTATATTAGGAAGTTATTGAATGGTTGTCTTCTGAAGAGACATGCTGAACATTAGTCTGGGGGAGCAGCTTCTGACTGGAATTAGGGTTATCTTCAATTCTTTAATGTTTGTCAGAAAACATTTTGTCTTCATAAAATGTAGTAATGATAGCATCTTAATCCAATTATAGCTAATCCTGCGAGCCGTTTCATAGTTGTTTTATAGATTGCTGCATTTTAAGGTGAATTAATTTCTAATAAAAGGGTTTCTTAAGGGCTTCGTGGCATAATGCTTTTGAGACACCAGCAGATAGTGTGATGTCTGAACCATTAGATGTGTTCTTTGATCATCTTTTTTTAACTACTCAAGCCATTTGTTTGTCTCCATTTAGCATTCTCTAAATCCATACCAAACTCATCACAAATTGATTTTTAATAGTACTTTGTAGACACTAGTGTCATTAGCTGTCAGTAGTCCTAAAAATTATTTGTTCAAGGATGGAAAGGGTTTTGAAATGCACACAAGAAATCACCTAAAATGAACAACCCCTATTTAAAAAATATGGTTTGTTCCTTGCAGTGCTCTGCACTCCAGAAATGCATGCCATCAAGAAAATTATCAGTAACTTTTTTTCCTGTAAGTTACAAGGCACTGAGGTGCTGAAACATGTTTGATTTTTTTTTTTAATGTGATTTAAAGATATGGTTTTTCATTTATTTATTTTGTTCTCAATTTAACCCCCACATATGGTATGTTATTCCTACTGGTCTCACTATTTCATATTGTTACAAAAAGGTATGTCCTAAAGTGATTCTCAGTCCAGCATCTTATCTTCACCTTTTTAGCTTGCTGTCATAAATCTTGCTTTCTAGTGCACTTCTTTGAAGTGGAATGTGTTTTACATTGTTGCTTGTATGATTTCCAGTGAAGGACTGTGAGTAGAAACTGCCCTGATGCTCTCACATAATGCTCTGCTGTATCCCGTGCACTGCAATAGTTTCTATTGCTTAGCCTTGGGTTTTTTTCTTCATTGAAAGAGACTAAATGTTATTAAATAAATTTGTGTTAAAAAAAGCATGGTTTGGCAGATGTGATCAGTTTCTGTAGTGGGGTATGAAGTCTGTACCACTTACAAGTCAACATCTTCCTTCAGTTCTAGGTGTATATCTTCCAAATAATATTATTTACTAGACCCTTGCATGTTGTCTTTTCTGAAAAGATAATGCTTCATAAGAGTAACTTTCCAAGTTGCTTTTAGCACTTAAAATATATATGAAATAAAATACCCTCTAATTACCGTGACTGTCAGTTTAATTAGAAATGTTTTAGTGTTGCATAAAGAACGAAAGTCACATGTAATGTCTGAATTCATCAAAAATGTATGACCTAGTAAATACAGCACTCATGTAAAACACACATCCAGCATGTTACAGTAACTGGTATAAGAACCTTGCCAAATGATTAATTCATGAGTACTTTCTGTTATGATCTGTATTATCAAACATTTGCCATCTTCTTTTTCCTTGTTTTAGGTACCAGCAGACAGGTGTTAGGTGGCTTTGGGAATTGCACTGCCAGCAGGCAGGAGGAATTCTGGGAGATGAGATGGGATTGGGCAAGACCATTCAGATAATTGCCTTCTTGGCAGGTCTGAGCTACAGCAATATGAGGACTCGTGGTTCAAATTACAGGCAAGTGCTTCTCTGCAGACTGTCAGTCTGTGGAGCTCAATTAATATTTCATCAGATGTATTACTGGTGGAGGAGGGTCCTGTGAATTATTAATGACATTTCAATTACAATATTCCTTTAATTCTTTTAGTGGGGGACATCAAAGGAAAAATTTTACGAGACAATGGAGCTGTAGGGCAGGAAAAATTAAACATGTAACACTTTTAATGAATTCCAGGCATTGATGCTTCATTTTGCAGATGAGCCACGCTAGATATTTTGGGTCAATACAGTGTCTAAGGTTACCTTCCACAAATGGATTGTTTACAAACTCAATTACATTAATATCAATAGTTTACACAATATGGAATTCTAAATTAGATGTAATACCTTTAGTTCCATTTATTAAATTTTACATTAAAATATTTGTTCTGGCAAGCCACCAGGTAAATGTTTTACAGGAAGTAGCAAGCTGATTTGCATTGAAAGTTGGAGTTTCTGATGGGCAGGGAATTATCCATGCCAAAAATTAGTAGTAAGAGTAAAACCAGTAACTTATACTGAGGAATTTCCATCTGCGTTTGGTTTTTTATTGTTGTTGCATTTCAAAACATATGCTAGCATGACTGGCCTTTCTTATAAGGTATTTTATGGTTTTTTTGTTACTGAACAATGCTTTAAAATTTCTTCTTCAGAGGTGAAGTTACTGTTTGTGTCCTCAAGTTTGCAAATGCACACATGAACAGTACTTGATTTTTCTACTTCTATTGGCCTGTTTTCCTGATGTAAATAGCTACATGAAATTTAGCAACTATCATAGTACTGTACTAAACAAAAATAATTACCTTTATATAGAGGTACATTTAAATTACCTTTATATAGAGGTACAATTTAAGCTTGTACATGAATTGTAAAATAATGCTTCAAAGAGAAAAAATTCCTGTTTTCTCTCCAGTTGCTTCTTACTACAAGCTTACTATTAAAAAAACCTACAGGTCCTTCATCACTCAGGCCAGTTGATTTACTTTAATATGGCTGCCCAGTTAAGGATGCTACTGTACAGATTATTTTATATTCCCTACCCCTCTTGGGAGACCACTGAGTTGATGGAAATCCTTCAGGGACATCTTTTGACACTGTTAAATAGTGCAAAACTACAGTAAAACTTTGAAAAGGCCAAAACCAGTTTGCCTGCCTAAGCTGCGGTGCTCTTTTTGCATGTAAGATAATGTGTTGAGTTTCACGTTTTGGCTGGTGCATGTCACGGAGTCCATCATGATAGTAATTCCATGGGAGGAAACAAAGTTTAATGTCTTGGTGAAGCTTGCTCTGATTTTGCTCGTGTGCTGTAAGGCAGACTAAATTCCTTCATCTTTCGTAGTCAGGTGTTTTCCCCCCCTGGCCTGAGAAGGCAGTAATGCTGGTAACCAGTAGTACTGGTTGGCTTGTTTCTGCTCGGAGGAGTGTAGTCTGGGCAGCCTCGCTGCAAAGCCAGCGCTAAGAGTGGACCAAGGTGTGTTGTCAGCTCTGTCCGTGTCTTCCAGCCTAGCTTGGGTCTCCTTCCCTTGCTGTGTAACAAAAAACTTTTGCCACAGACTTGCCTTCATTCATTTGAGACATCAGATGAGAAACCGACAGAAAGTTCATACACTGATTATTTACCCATCTGTGCTCTTCAGGATACTGAGACGTAAACATAAACAGCTCAATCTCTACTTTGAGTGCCAGAGATTAATTTCCATAGTGCTTAGGTAAATAAAAATCCATTGCCCCAGAAAACGTGTGTTGCTCTTGCTGCCCCATTCTCCTATATTCACTAGGGTTTAGTTATTGTTTGAGCTTGAAAACATGATTTGCCTGTCCCTGGCAACACTTGGTTATAATGAAACATGTTTTCCTCTGCTAATTTTTGAGTGTTTAAAGATTGTAAATATAGTATGAATACAGCTTCCTTTTTCTTGGTAGTAAGTTGCAGGAATAGGTCTTACGTGCAATTCTAATTGCATCCAATTAAATAAAAACAAATAAAGGATACTTGTGAACTTGAGCTTTATAAACCAGAAGCAACAGAAGAAGAAAGAGATTTGGATATATTGACCATTTATGATATTGACCATAAGTTATTAGTACAATGCAGCTGTGAAAAAGGGACAGAATACAATACAATATATTTGGAGTAGGAACAGGGCAGTATTATTATCTTGGTACAAGGCACTACATTTGGTTTCAAATGTTTTCAGTGTCACCTTTGTTCAAGGAAAGCAAATATAAATTGGATGGGCAGCAGAGCAAATCTTGCAGTGTTGCAGTGATTAGGAGAATGAAGGATGTCTCTTAAGTGCAGCAAGCAGAAGTATATGATTTGTTTAGTTTTGTGAAACAGCTCAGACTGGAAGAAGCTAGATGACTCTTTTATATGAATAAATAAAAGCTCTCAAGAGAATAATAAAATGTTGGCTAGTGGAAAGTGGTTAGAGTCAGACTAGACACAGAAGAGTTTTCACACAGCCAAGTGGAGGGGGAGTGGGTTTTCTGAAAATTGATCCAAGGAGGTGTGAACTCTTTGAGTAAGCTGAGGGGGGAAAAAAATCTGGATAAACCAAAATGTGAGCTTGTGTGATACAGACCAAGGGAATAAACAGAGGTATTTATTACTGCCTGTGAAGAGTGAGAAACTAGTATGGTCTGGGAAAGTTGGCTTTTTTCTGTAGGTATTTTAAGAGCAGTAGCAGTGGTTATTTGGATTCGTAGCATAGTTGAAGCTATTTTTTGCATGTCCAAGTTCTTACTTCTCTTTGGATTGCTGGGAGTTTTTTAATTAGACTGTGTAAGGTTGTTTTACAGTATTTGTTCATAATAAGCAACGTCCAGGTTGCTACTCTGCATATGTATAATCTTCTAATAAAGAATATTATTTCTTCATGTCAGCACTTTCTTAAGGCGTTAAGGAGTTTGGTTTTTTTTTAAAGCAGGGTGTTGCTGGTGTCTGAGAAATCCTTTATTGCTATCAGTGTGTGATCTTGAATGTATACTGTGATCTTTTGCATTGTTTATTTATCACTTGGATAGTGCATAGTCAGACTCAGATCAGTATGTGATAAATGAAACTATTGCTTTGTTTGCAAAGTCATTTTATTCAATTTTTTAAAGAGCAAATATATTTGAAAAATAACTGCTAGTAACCACTACTTAATATATTTCTTACATGACTGTTGGTACTTATTTGTGGCAGTAGTATTTATTATTTGGCTGGTGTGCAAGGGATTTTTCCTTTCTTAACCTTAAGAGCAGCTCTGAACTTCATATACAGAATGACTTTGTTTCGGACTTCTTTAGTAATTCTCAGAAACAATAATTATGAGTAAGAAACTTAGGAGGCAGGTTGAGCCAAGCTCAGATCTCAACTTCCATGGATGAGGTAGTCTGCCACTTTAGAGCCCTTGTCTTATCTATAAACTATGGTAATAGAGTACAGTATATTACCAACGTGAAGCAGAACACCTGTGTGTAAGTCCATTTGTGAGACTCTAGCTACACATTCTGTATAATAGAAGTAATAAAATAATTGCTTGTTAATGATTTCTTTTCGCTTATAGAAACAGCAGTCACTAAAACCTGATTTGTAATATCACAGGAGGAAGTTCCCTTATGCCTTATTGTTTGGAGCTTTTCTATTCCATTTATCTTGACAGATGCATCCATTAACTGTTCAATGGGTAGATTTTTTTAGCAGTACCCTCTTCATCTTCCTTTAAAAAACAGACTTCCAGGAAAACAAATTGCCAATTAATTTCCATAGCTCTCATAGTCCACTTAAAGTATGTCATTTTAATATGTGTGTATTTTAATGAGCCACTTAGTACAGATTATTTATTTCACATTAAGGGTTTTTTTTCCTTGAATACTGTATTTTAGGTACCAGGGATTGGGTCCAACAGTGATTGTTTGTCCAGCTACTGTGTTGCATCAGTGGGTAAAGGAATTCCACACTTGGTGGCCTCCATTTAGAGTTGCTGTGCTCCATGAAACTGGTTCTTATACAAAGAGTAAGGTAATGATTGACATCCATACATCCATTTTGTAATTCCTGATGCTTTTTTTTTTAGTCACTACCAAAAAAAAAAAAAATTCTGCTGTTGCTTAATGCTTCTGTGTAGGAAAGAGCTTGTGCCCTTTCTCTGAATGTCTTAAAAGAACAAAAAGTTCATTTTCTTGTGTCGATTTGGTAGTAAACTGGACTAAAAGGGGAATGACATGGAATACATGTATATTATGATAAAGACTTGTATTGTGTGAGCAAGTTAAACATAGTAACAGATTTCTTGCTTGAGCTTTCCTTGTGCTGTAGTCCATGCTAGGAGTTTATGACTAGACTGCTTGTACATCAGATAAATGCTTGTAGCACTTGTGAATTCTCTTCTTGCATTTCTTTGCATCACAATGTCATTGATCTGATATTTAGTGTGTTTTGCGTGCGTGGGCAATTTCTCTTCAGTTGGTTGCTGTCAGTTGATATCACTTAGTCTCATTTTCTTTAATGACAGAGTTACTTTGTTAGTTTTCATTGTTTCAGTCAGTGCGCTTTCTTTCTTTCAGTTTTCTTTGTCAGTCTTCACACGCATGTTCTTAGTCTCTTTCTTAAGTTGGAAAGCCTGACTTGTCTGAATTTAAACTTTGGTACTTTGCAGGAACAAAACAAGAAAAACTTAGTTTTTATTTTCCCCTAGCCTTATATTTCAGATGCTTTAATGGATTTTCAGGATTCAGCAAAGCATTTTTAAATTTCTCTTTAAATATTTATTGAATTTCTTGTAATAACATTAAGATTATATGGTGCTTAATTGCACTTGATTAAATGTATTCTGAAGTAATTGATGCAGTTACAGTACATGGCAAAAAAGGAGTAGCACACTCTAATGTGCTAATAGCTTCCTGTTGTTCAATTAACTTGGTGTGTTTTCAAGCCCTAAAAGTCTGTTGACCTCAATAACATGGTCGCATGTCTTCCTAAATTAAATCATGTGTGCTTATTTCGGGCTGTTTGTTAATTAAAGGACTTGACAGACTGACTCAGATTTTTCCATCTGCAGGAATAGTCAGGTTTTCAAGATTCCACCTTCCCAATGTCGTCTTTCAAATGCATGTTCAACAACTTAAAATTAAGGATATAAGTACTTTGAAGCAGATTTAGAGAACTGAACCTAATACCTCATCTTCTAAGAGCTACAACAGTGCTTTTAACAAGTGTCACTGCTGATAAGGTCTTAACCTCATGCATGTTTTTTTCCTAGATGCCTCTTAATCAGAGAAGCGCAAACTAAAGTAAGGGAAAAAACCCAACCTTCCGATTCTAGTTCCCTTTATACCTGCAATAAAAGTTTGCTATTAACAAATTAGCATAAGTAACGTTTGTACAGTGAAAATATATCACATAAAATACAGGACAGGTGATTTACTCCTGCCTAGGGTTTATTTTCAATATATGTGCTTTCTATGAATACTTTAGTGCTGATCTGATCTTACAACATTTCCATCTGCTGATAATCTATGGCATTGCAGAAGACCACTTTTACATATCTTAACTTCGTAATACTCATCTAGGGACCATTCTGCACTTATGCTCTGGCATAAGGCATAAAAGAATAAGTAAGTTAAATAAATAAAGAAATATAAAAATAGTAGTTAGACTGCATAAGTTCTTTGAGATTAATTTTACGTCACCAAAAGCCAACTCCCTGTTCACCTGTCGTCTCAGTGTTGCACAGACTTGTTTGGAATTAACTGACAGTTTCAGGATTCACCTGTTCTGTTAGTGTATCACAGTTTATCACAAAGTAAATGAGAAGAGTTTTGTGCTGGACAGTTCCAGGAGATGATTGGGGAACTGAACTTTTGTTATCAGTTTTGGAGTGAGAGAGGTCATTTCAGCCTCTGAAGAGGTTACAGTTTTCTGAAGCAGTGGAAGAACATAATTGTCCTCCAGAGTAACTGGACATCACACACTGAAGATCTTAATTTTGAGGACTACCTTATCCTCTAGTGGTTGGCCAGCAGGTTGTGGTAAAACACAGTCTTGCAGCTTGTTCTCTACAGGTCTGTGAAAGAGGGGCAGGTGATTTCTAAGGAACAAAGATTAATTGTATTGAATGAGAATTTTGGAGAAAAAGGGTTAAGCAATGATAGATGTCCCATAAGGCAAGACAGTACTTCATAGCAGAAACAGACAACAGCTGAAGTTTCATTTGATAAAATTTAAGTTGATGTTTTAGGTGAGATGGATGTAAGAAATTTTTACCATAACATTGTCAGGAATCCTGAAATCTTAGCAAATACTAAGTCTTTCAACAGTGAAATCATATGCTTTTATGAATAGGCATTTTCTGGTGTACCTTCTAAGATACACAAGCATTGAGGCAAAAGTCTGTCTCCCAGTTCTTCAGATTTGCCCACAGAAGTATTTCACTTGACAGTGAAGAGTGGGGAAGACATCTGTTCTGATTGTTTCATCATAAATTGATTCTAGGCAATACTTCCTACATCTGTTCAGTTAGTGACACTTCTTTAGTGTTACAAATGGACTTTGAGCAGTGTGGTAATGAAAAGCTCGCTGATTTTTACCTTTTTACCAGACTGTTTTGGTTTTCTTTGCAAGCAGTTATAGGATTTTCGCAATAATAGTATGAAATAACAGCCTGAATTGTGAGCACCAGATTGGCTGCAAATCTTGTCAGCCTGTTTCAGCTCAGTCATTGAGACATCTCGCTGCTATAATATTTGTGTAGTTTTTAGCGTATGTGACATTTCAAAAGAGAGACTACGTTATTCCTTTTCTAAAATTACAATGGTAGAAAATTTTGACAGTAAAGGAGGGAAGTGTAAATTTCCGATTTCACCCCTTGGACTTTGACTAATAACTTAAAGACCTTCAGCTGTCTACAAGGGAAGGCAGATTGGTATTTTAGATGACGAAAGGAAGACATGGTAGCAAGTTGGAGGGGCTTTAAAGACTTTTGAGCTTGTTTAAGGCATTCGGATTAAATGTAAAACTTGCCCATTTTATTATTAGTATTAGTATTATTATTAGTATTATTATTAGTGATCACAGAAGATTATTCAGCTCTTCTATGAGGATAAATGTGCTTAAGTTGGAGCAGTAGGTGGAACCAGATTTAAGCGATAGTCACGTCAGCTTTCAGTTTGAACAAGGTATAGCATTTGTGGCTACATGTGTCCTGCGGTGCTGTCTTATGCTATTAAGCTCCTACTATGGTTTACACTCGAATTTGATCTCTAAACATTGAGTGCTCTGAGACCTCTAAGCATGAGAGAAAATAAAGAAGGAAATCTAATGTAGTGTATGACAAGTGGTGTTTTATTTATGGTATAGAACAGAGGGTAAGGAGAAAAAACTGATAGTGTTGGAAAAAAAGCCTTCCGTGCAAAGAGCTTGTCTTGTTTTAAAACTTCTGTTGGCACATGAGCATTTTTGAATGATAGAATGTGAGAGGCAACATGAACTTTGGTTATCTTGTTTACCATATCACATATGGAAGGAGGATGTATTTTTTAAGTACAAGGCTGAACTTCTAATTTCTTAATCTTTAGAACAGGTATCACTGAGGTTAACAATTCTTTCTGATGTTAGTCAGATACTATTTGTAAATCTGTAACTTTCCATTCACTTATTCTGGTCAAATGCAGGACACACAATGCAGCCCTAAAAAGTAATTGTCAGTTTATGATGCTTGCAGCTGTGAAACCATCTACTTGAAGATGACTTTACACATGGAAAATTTTAGACCTTCTAGCATCACAGTAGAGTACATAATCTACATGTCAAGAAAATAAATTTCAGAGGTTACAGTTACTGGCATGAATGCATGTGGAACCTGTATTTTAGCCAAAGGTTCTATTTCTGAGTTAAGGACCAAACTCAGATAAAATTAGTATTGTACTCCAAGAAGTAGCATTCTTGTTAAATATGTACTAAGTACTTTAGCTCTTTTTATTGCAACTTTTACGTTATTAAACATCTTAATGTGTTCTTTTGAAGCCTCTTCGTGGTGCCATTTAGATTTTTTTGTTGGGGCAGGGAAATAATAAAGAGGTTTTATATGTTGAATTTATGGATCCCCAGGCCTAATGGTTGGTTATGAGATAGTGATAAGCCTGCTGAAGAATGCACTTTTGATTCACAAATGATGTATGGTTGGATAAGTGACTAGATACAATCTCTGCCTTCACACTTGCCTCAAAGGTATCTGAAATTTAGTGAATTTTGTAGTTATGACTAGTCTATTTCTTTAAGTTCAGTCTTAACATACACATTTCTGTCTAAGAAAAATACCATTTTTAATACATAATACATAAGAGTTAAGAATTCTGGTCCTCTTAAATATTTTTAGAAGACTATCCAAAAAAAAGGAAATCTTACTTCTGTAAGCATCAGTCCAAAAAATTGTTCTGTTTTTGTACCTTCAGAAACAGACTAATAGATACAGTGAGGTACCAACAGGAAAAAAGTACTTGCTTAGAGATACGTCATTAGAAAAAATCATAAACCTTTTTAGCCTTAAGAAATGGTGCGTGCCAAAATTCATCCAGTCTTTATACATCTCATGTGCTCCAGTGAAGACAAGGGAACACCAACTTATCACCCAAGGTTGGGAGAAAATACTGTTCCTGAATTGTAAAGGCCTGAAGTACTGTGCTGAACAAAAATTCAAGTTCATAATTAGTCAATGTCATCACATGTTCCTCTATTCATTAGCACCAGATAAAGGCCAGAGTGCAGAATTTTGAAATTAGGTAACTGCTGTGTAATCTTCTGGCAGCAGTAGGATTTGTCTCTCTCAAGCACACTTCTTTTAATTTTGTGCAACAGTGCATGACCTGAAATATTTCATTGAGTGTATTTCCAGAGAAAAAATAAAATTAAATTAGACATGCCCTAATCTAACAAAACAAGAAGTGTGGACTAAAGAATACGTTGTAAAATAGCTTAAATTATGAAATACTACACCCTCAAGAGTTTGTATCCAATATTAGATCTGTTACCATGTTTTAAAATATTTAAAATTATTCCAAGAACTGCACCTAAAGCGAAGGCAACCTTGAAAAAGTACCCAGTGCAGTAAAATGAGACTTAGTAAGTGTTGTAGTGTGAGTTGATAAAATTGTGTTGTTGTATTTCTTCATTGTCAGCACAAATCCTTGTTTATTAAAAATTTAGCTTGAAGGAAACTTTAATTAATTACAGGTTCAGTAAATCCTGACTAGGATTCTGCCTTGGTGTGTTTACAGTGAATGGCCTTCATGTGCCTGTGTTTCACTTCTGTTCTCTGTGCTACCTGACAGCGTGATTTATGGCTGTTGTTTTCTACTAGTCCACTGTTTGCCCTCTAGGAGGGATTGGTCTCTTGAGCCTCCGTAATAACAGCAGCACTTTCACAAAACATCTTTTAATGACAAGAGCGTAGCATTCTGTAAGTCAAGCTAATTGCAGACATACCCTATTAATTGCAAAAATTAGGAGAGGTTACATATTTTACAAGCTTTTAATTTTAAATCACCCGAGATGATTTGTCTTAAGTGTTTGGGTAGAGATGTCTACAATATTCTATAATAGACCATTGCTGAGACTCGAGAAAAGTTGCAGACTATGGATAATGTACCAGGTAGAATTAAGCTTTGGATGTCCACACCTGCAGAGAAATCCTACTCTGTAACACAGATTATTCTAAAGATTACATATTCTTTTGACACTCGTGATATCAACATTAAATAATGTGCTGTGGTTTTATCAGGAGATGATAATCAGAAAGCAGATATTCTTGAACAGTTAAACTCAAAAGAGTTTTTTCAATCTTGTGCTATGTGTGAGCAAGTAATTTTACAGTAAAAGGTCATGGATATTGACACCATCTGAGCTTTTGGCATGGGTTTTTTCCTTTTGTTTGTTTTTTGATTTTTTTTTTTTGTGAGTTGTTTTTTAATTAAAGGCACTTCTAGTAATAAGGGGTTTGTCTTTCCTTCAGCAAATTTGGTGGTGGTTGTACTTTCTGTTTTTCCCATCTCATCATCTGCTATTTAAGTCTTCTAGATTTATACATGGAGGATAAATGCAATAAAGAAGAGTCCTGAACACTGTCAAAAGTGATATAGACTGTCCCTGCCCTACATAACTTGCAGCTATAAAGGCTAGTAAAAACTTGGGGAAAGGTTAAAGCTTACAAGAGAAGCACTAAATTTGAAGACTGATAGCAACTCTACTAATCCTATAATGAGAAAGATTAGACGGAATTTAGGATTAAACCAATAGATTTTTGTATTTGTTTTTCAATATTTCACTTGTTTCATTTTCCTCTAACATTCTTGATCTTGCTTTCAGTACACAAAGTTGGATTTGTGAAGTGAATATAGGAGAACTTGAAGAAACCCATTACCTTAATCAAATCCAATGTTTGTTTTTTCAGACATTGCCTTTAAAAAATTGAAAATAAAAAACACTGTTTCCTTCTGACCAGGCTTTCTGTAAACTCTGTTTTGCTATAACGCAGTATTCAAGTGCTTCATTCTTTGACAGATGAGCTAAAAATCATATAATCAAAATCTTGCCTATACTTATTTTCTTTGCAAAGTAAATTATAGATCTGCTTTTATAAAACTTTTTATACGCAGCTTGAATAGCAAATCTCTGTGTGTGTGTGGTTCAGTAGGTCTGAGAATTCTGTCCACTGACAACGTGTACCTTTTGCTTTTAGGTGAAACTAATTCATGAAATTGCCTCATGCCATGGAATTTTAATTACCTCTTACTCGTACATTCGACTGATGCAGGACAACATCCACACGTATGATTGGCATTATGTCATTCTGGATGAGGGTCACAAAATCCGAAATCCAAATGCTGCAGTCACACTAGCATGCAAGCAGGTACTTTATAAAAAATAAATTTAAGTGCTCTGGAGGGAGGTTCCGATATCTAATAGCCTATCATAAAAATATATGTTTGATGATTAATAGAGAATAAAAGCATGAATCACAATGGTCTGCATTTGACTATTTAACTTACTTAACATTTTTAATGAATTTACCTGGGTAAATTTACAGAAGTATGGTAGAGGAAAAAAAATTAGAAATTTTAAATTGCATAGTAATTTACCAGTAGTGGTAAATGTCCGGTTGCTGGTGTGAATTTTCTGTTAACAGTTTATGAACAGTGTATTGCAGAAATCTGTTTTTGTCATGAGTGTAAGGCCACATATTTTGACATGAGAATTTATGGATGGCAAAGTTGAACATCCTTTGAAGCGGGAGGCAGGGTACACCATGAACCATGAAAATAACTTTCTTTTGGTTTTGTGGTTTTTATTAATAGTTCCGCACACCCCATCGAATCATCTTGTCTGGCTCCCCTATGCAAAATAACCTAAAGGAGCTCTGGTCCCTCTTTGACTTTATATTCCCAGGAAAATTGGGAACGCTACCTGTGTTCATGGAGCAGTTTTCTGTCCCTATAACCATGGGAGGATATTGCAATGCCTCTCCTGTCCAGGTAAATGCATCCAAAATAGCACTTTGCTTGAAGGAAACTGTTCCAACTGTTACTGTTGTTTCTAAACTGACTTCTAAATGTACTTAATGCTATGTGTTCTAGACACTAACCCAAAAGAGAGCTGTGTGTGTGTATTACTGTGGATTGTGTAAAACAAACATTCAACTGAGACCGTTTTGTTTTTACAGGAGTGCAGCTTTTATACAAGGTTTTCTTGTCAAAAGCCCTAAAGTTTAAGTCCTCAGAGGTATTCTTTGATATGAAGAGAAACTGGGGTGGGAGGTGACTGATCCCGCATTTTGATGTATTTAAATAGAACTCTTCCTGTTTGCTATCAAGCTTTGGCAAATTATGCAATAAGAGGAAACTTTAAATCCAAACTAAAAATAGGGGTTTTTTTAAAAAAAAGCTAAATTAGATTTTGGAAGTCTGGAAGTAGATAAACTAATTTTGAAAGCAAAATATTACTTGGGAAATTATTTTGACTAAGTGTCTATTAATCTTTGTAGTTGTGGTCCTCAGTATTGATGACAGCTTAAATATTTTTCTAACTAGATGGTAAATTGTCTGCATCATAATCCACAGACTACGTTTCATATAAATGCTATGAAACTTGTATCCTTTTAACTACTATTTGTAGTGTTTTGCATGCATGCATTGCTGAAGTTTTATTTTCAAATTTAAGTACTTCTCTTGTATAAATATTAGTAATTTACTAAGTTGACCTTTCAATTGTTTTTATTTATCGATAATTTATTATATTGTTTGCTTTGCTTTAAGACAAATGAAGGTATTTTTAGCCATTATGTACAGTTAATACCTATCTCACATATCCATTACCACTAGAGAAACATATGCTCCATTTAGGGCTGGAGTGACCTTTAGTTTCTGTGATCATGGGGATTTTCTTGCACCGATTTTTTTTAAAGTCTCAAGTGAACACTAATCTTCACTTATTGTCTGGTAACCACCATTGCTGCAGGCTTCTTTCTTGATCTTCAGTGTACGTATTAGCACTTTTTCATGAGGATTTTGGTTTTGTACAGATTAGTACTTCTTTCTTTGGTTTCTAAATTAAATATCTTACTTTCTGTCTCTCTTAAAGACAAATATGGGGTATCTGAGGAAGCCTTACTTATTCAGTTTTTTTGTTGCTAACATGAATTTTATTGCAATTCATGTTGTGTTGAACATTTAACTATAGATCCATGTAAAATAAGCCATCTAATTTTATTAGGATTTTCCTATTGCTAATTATGTAATTTTGCTAGTTGCTAAAATTAATACCAAGAATCCAAATACAACTCGTGCCTTTTCTTCCTTTTTTCAGGTAAAAACGGCGTACAAATGTGCCTGTGTGTTACGGGACACCATAAACCCCTACTTGCTGCGAAGAATGAAGGCTGATGTAAAAATGAGCCTTTCACTTCCAGATAAAAATGAACAGGTTTGCTTATTTTCACTACTAGATCTGAGTCCTCTCCCTCCCCAAAACTCAGTATTTCATAAACATTTGGAAATAATTTGTGCTAGTAGCAGATAAAATACTGATTTAACTAAAGATAAGGTGCAGAGCTTTCAACATTGATATTCTTTCACCATTGTACTGAGTGTTAAATGGTCGCTGTCTTGCAGGGTCTGTATGAGTTCACTTTTCTCAAAAGCAAAGGATAGATGAAGTGTAGTCAGGGCTACTTGAAACTGTCCCCTTAGCTCTCAAGTGCATTGAAATGAGTTGTGTGTGTGTTTCCTGTTGTAGAAGAATTAATTTGGGTAGCAAATAATAGAGAAATACTTGGTGGCAGTTGTTCATATTGCAAGCTAGCTGGCCTATACATTATAATAAATTTCCAAAATATTAGCCTTCTGGTGTTAAACTTGTTTGCTTTACTACAAGGTGGTATGTTTCTTTAGGAAGCATTTTCATTCAAAGTAGAGGAGGTTGAAAGCATTAGTTAAATGAAATTCCTACAAATACTCACTCATAGTAATTATTAGATTCTTCTTCAGGTTTCTGTGCTTCAAGCTTTCGTGTTCTGTTCCCCACTCCTTTCCTGTCTTCTCCCTCTAAAAGAGAAGTAGACATGTTAGTCTTTGTAAGACAGTGCTGAAAGGTACATAATAAAGAAGTACGCCATACTGTGTGTATGCAGTCTGATGATATTTTTTTAAGCAATTTTTAAATTTCTATACAATATTTTTAATCAATTTTTAATGTCTATATATTAAAGAGTCTAGGCTACTTAATCTAAAGAATGTGATCATCGTTTAAACGAACTTGATTTTTGCTCTTGTCAGTCACAGGGCACTACATCAGTTTGATTTAGAGCATAATGTTGGGTGCCTTGCAGGATGCAAGGAAGTGATTTCATTCCATTTTATCCCATCAGAGCACCTGAGAAATCATTATATTTCATATTTAAAGTCTAAAGACAGGACAGATCACATCTGCTAAACTTCTAAGAATTTGCAGGTTGTAAGGGATGTGACAGACACCCAATGGAAAGAGTTGACTATAAACGTAGCTTTGAGAGAATGCTGCCGTTGCACAGTTACCTCATTAAAACTAAAAAATAGCGGCACTTCCAAAACTAAAGCAATTTGAGGGGAAAACATAACTACTGGGAAAGAACACATAAAACCTCATGAAACTCGTATTAATGATCATGTTCATTCTCTAACAATTACTCTTTTTTTATTTCTAGTGATTTCTATGCAATATCTTTTAACTTAATATTTCAATATGTCAGACATCTGTGAAGTTTCATTGCAGCACATTGTAAAATTTTAAAGGTTGGGCTTAAGTGGTTGGTTTGTTTTGTAGGTCCTCTTTTGCCGTTTGACAGAGGAGCAGCGTCAAATCTATCAAAATTACATCAACTCTAAAGAAGTTTACCAGATTCTCAATGGAGACATGCAGGTGGGCATTAATGAGGGTAAGGACAGGTAGGGTTTGATGGATTAAATCATGAGCTGACCTTTGCATTCTTCTAGCTGGATTCTGAGCAGTAAGGGAAGCAAACACACTGATCTCTGTTCAGCTTTTGTAGTTGTCTACTTGTTTTTTCTCAGAAATGTTAGATGAAATATTTCAGATCCTTTTTAAATATGATAGCCCATTCTGTAACATCTTAGAGAAATTTCTGCAGATAGTCTTGTAGAAGCTATCTCTGAAAGAGCAAGTTCCTTAAAGTAATTTTCACTGGGATAACTAAAATGGCTATGCACTTGAAAAAACTTACCCACTATACCTTTGTAAGATCTGCAAAAATTAAAAGAAGTCAAAACAGTAATAAAGTCAGTGTGTTCTTTGTATGGCACTGCAATATATATGGCTGTTCTGACCATACAAGTGACTGGAGCCACTGGGTATGCAGAGAGAAATTGTTGCAGAATTCCCGTAACCTTGTCACCAGAATAGGCTCACAAGTACATAAAATTTCAATCACTTTCCCTAGTACTGATTTTTCCTAAAACTTTCCCTTAAACAAGTATTAGCATCAAAACACTATTAAAAAAAAACATTGATAGTGAGTGGATTCATATATTGCTGTTTATTTTTCTTGTCCACGACCCATATAGATACAAGTATTTGTCATAAAAACAGAAGTATTTTTCTCTTGTATTCTTTAGATTCTCTTAGGACTATCAACTTTGAGAAAGATTTGCAATCACCCTGACTTTGTTGCTGATAGTCCCAGAATTTTGAAGAGTGTGCCAGATGCTGAAGCGGAGGATCCAAATCAGTTTGGATATTGGAAACGTTCTGGAAAAATGATAGTGGTAGAATCCTTGCTGAAAATATGGCACAAGCAAGGTCACAGAGTGTTGTTTTTTACTCAGTCAAGACAGGTAAGATGAGCTATTTTTTTTTAGTTTTAGCTATGACTATTACTTACACGCATGTGTGAGTTCCAAAAAGGACTTGTAATTAGAATCACCTTTTGTAGTGTATTTCTCCTAAAATTAACATCTTATTGAAAAAGTTACTGAAATGACTGGTGTCTTTGGAATAATCAGAGACCAAACTCGGTAAGCTTTACTGGAATGACACAGTATTGGGCAGTGGCCCAGTTTCAGTGTACTGGGTCAAAGCTGTATCAGTTGTACCCATATGCTACCAGGCTGTCCCTGCTGTGTAGTGTCAGGATGCAGTTGGTAGTCCGTTTGCATGCTCTGTGTAGTGCCTGTGCATGTCTGATCCTCAGAATCAGTCCCTTCGGGACAGTGGCACAGGCAGTGACCTTTGTTTGTTTTCCCTGTGTACTCACAGTTTTGTGTTCCTTCTGTGGATTTCCTCAGGATGCTGCACCCTAGTCTGTTTAATTGTCTTGAAACTATGGCCCTGGACTTTCCAAACCAAGCACAAATATTCCACTGCATTCAGCTGTGCAATATTTTTTTTCCCATTTACATAAGTTGATTTTCTGTCATTTAAGAAAGTGTTTTAAGTTTTTCATGGTCATCACTTGTTTGATGACACTGCAGTTAGTACCAGAAATTCTTCTAGATTGATCACACAGTTGCTCAGTCTTCACGTCTGGATTTCATTAAATGTTTTCCATCACCACAGATGATGCAGATACTTGAAGTCTTTGTGAGATACAGAAACTATTCCTACCTCAGGATGGATGGCACCACAGCAGTAGCTTCCAGACAGCCTCTTGTAACAAAATACAATGAGGTGAGATGTTCCATCCCACACATGAATACGTATTAATGAGTACAATTGAGTTCTTCCATTCCTTTTTGTTCTGTTTTTAAATATACTACTTCAGGTTGGAGACACAAAACTGGGGAGTTCAGTGAAATGAAACCCCTCTGTTTGTGAGAGAGGGGAAAAAAGTCATCTCTTCTTTCACACTTAAGTTGGGTTTTCTGCTAAGGAGAGAAACACATTTGAGAAGGGGAAAAAGCAATTTTATTGGATAACAGTAAATGAAATTTAGATCAGACTACTTTTATTTGTCCAAAGAAATACTGGATGAGCAAGGAAATGTGTTCCTTCTCTTTGTTTCCTTTGCATCTTTGCAAATAGTGCTGATTATATAATCCAGGAAATAATTATTTTTTTAAATGTTACATTTTGGTAATTCTTGTTTTAGTAAATTCTGTCTTGTGTTACAGGACAAATCCATATTTCTTTTTCTTCTAACCACTCGTGTTGGTGGCATTGGAGTTAACTTGGTTGGTGCTGACCGGGTTATTATTTATGATCCTGACTGGAATCCCAGTGTAGACACACAGGTGAGTTTGGTTTATTACATTCTATATACCAGCTAAGTTGAAATAAAACTGAAGACTAAATTACATTTATCTCCTCAAACAGTGTTAAAGCACTATGTTGCTCTTTCCTAAGGTGCTGTTCCAAGCAATGGTCACTTAGGGTGCAGCTCCACATTATGATTATTCCTGTGGCAAAGCCAATTTAAGTGGTTCCCACCACATCCCCTATATGCTGTTATACCTTTCCACTCTTCAGTATTGTTGATTCATGTAGTCAGTTACAGTGCAGTCAGATGAACAGTTCAAATGGCCTTTGTTTTTAAAATAAACCAGATGTTTCTGAAGGGAAAGTACAGCTGTGCAAACTCCTGAACAGGCAGGACTGTTGGTGGTGACAGTGTAGGGTGAGAAAAGGAGGACGGATGCTGCTCAAATTGACTTTCTCACTAGATAATGATATGTAGCTGTGACCTTAGCTGCTCTAAGCTTTTAGAAGTTGTTCACTATTTCATGGTGTGATAAGACACTGATTTATCAAATCATGTAGCAGTTACATGGTGCTTAAAATTTTGAAAGGAAAGAACTTTTTAATAGAAATCCTATGTAGCTCTGAGATCTGCAAGTGTCTGACTTAGAGTGACTTGTATTAGTGGTTGGTTCAAGATGTTTGTAGAAAAGAGTTAAGTTAAAGAAGTTCAAAGGAAAAGCGTGTATGAAAGCTCTATTGTGAAATTTCCTTCTGGAATAAGTCTGTATGAAGTATGTATTCTAGGTAAAAGTTATTATTTTAACATAATCTATTTATTGATCATTTTTGCCTAGATTTCTTGGTGCAATTGGAGACTTTATGAGTCTTTTTCCTCTCCTGCTAGTTATCCTATGCTCTAGAAATACCACTTCTTGAAGTATTTGTTAAATGTCCAAACTAAGTCTGAAACAATGTTATCATTAGCTCTCTGTCAGACACATTGAGAGGCTCATGTCTGGTAACCAACCCTTTTGTGTTCCAGGCTCGAGAACGCGCTTGGAGAATAGGCCAGAAGAAAGAGGTGACTGTGTATAGGCTTCTCACTGCGGGTACTATTGAGGAGAAGATATACCACAGGTGAGTCAGAACTATATCTGGGATACAGCTGCACGATAAGGAAAATATTTGTAGCAAATCCAAGGTGGTGTAACTGACATTGCTGTGCATGTGCACACCTTGCTTGTAATCCCCAACCTTGGTCATGATGGGCACATCATGGAAAACTTTGAAAAGTTTCTTCTGAGAAATGAAGAACCTTTTTCTTGTACTAGAGTGCCAGCTGTGCTGCTCCATCTCTAGCTGCAAGACCCAGGTGCTGAATGTACTTTATCAGTCTGTTCCAGCAGCTGTGTCCAGCACATCCAGAATTCACTGTAAAAGAGAGTGTGAGGCATAGACAGAAAACAGTGAGGACCTTATTCAAAACATGAGACTCAACAAGTCTGAAATGCAAATTCAAATCATCAAGTTCTTTATATTCTCCTTGGGATATATCAAGATGTATGTGGTACATACATCTATTTACTACTGTGCAAACCCAATTTGATTTTATTCCCAATTCATTCCAAAGTGAAATAATTAAATCCCAATAACTACCAGTCATATTCATGTTATTTATTCCAAAATGTAGCTGAAGCCTTTAAAGTGCTTGTATTTCAAAATCAATGAAATCTTTTTGGTTTGCTTTCCCATTCAGCTTTCTCAGTAGTTATCTTCACTCACATGAATTCCAAATGAATGTACATGGGAATCCTCTGTGTAGACTTTACTCTTCAGAACTGAAATATCCTCTTGGAAAATTTAGATGAACAAAAAGCTCTAAATAATGAAATGCCCACACTTACTGAATGCCTTTTCTTAGTCTGTTTTGTCACATGGACACAAAGCATCTGCTGTCGTTTGGCTTGCATCCCTCTGGCACACTTCTGTTTGAACAACATTGACTGCTTCAAGGAATTGGACTCTTAACGGTCAGGACAGCCATCAGAAATTCATTTCTTTCCAGAACAGTGCAATGGAGCTTGAACTTTAAGCAGTTGTCTTTTCTCTTTTCCTGTGTTTTCTTGCCTGCAAATGAAAACTTGGTTTTTGACCACTGGATTTAAAAATACTTTCCCTGCTTAATGTCAGCAGAGCCAAAAGCGTGATAAGAACTGTTGCAGAGAACCAATTTCCAGTTTCATTTAGGGATGTATTTTTGGTACAGAATAAAACAGCTTTTGCTCTAGGCACTGTGTAGTACAAACGTGGCACAGAAGCAGTCATACCAATACTAGAAGACTTCTTGCAGCTTTGTTCTCCTACAGATTTGTTCCTTTTGGTCCTCTGCAGGTGCACTCTTCTCAGCCACAAGTCTGATTCCCCTTTTCAGTGTTTCTCATCCAGTCATCACCATCAGACTGAGCTATTGTGCTGCTTTTGATTCCTCCAATCAATTGAACCCATAAAATGTTGTCATTTTAACAAGCTCTTGTTTTTCTTTCAGGAGCTTTCTGATTGTTTTATTGTTACATATGCAAGCTTTTCAATTTTAATGGACAAAAAAGTTCTAGCTGTGAAGTTATTTATTGCTTAGTTAAGGGATGCCTCATAGGACATCTCAGGATGGTGGTTACCTGTTGTGTTATGGGGTTGTTGCAAAATAATAAATCCCTGCGTTTAACAATTTACTTGGTTGTTTGAAAGTTACTAACTCAAGATGGTCTTTTGGAAACTAACATCATCTTCCCACCGCTGCTTAATTGTTCTGCAGGGTAATGTTTGTGCTTATAGTTTTCTGTTTAAGTACTGTACTCAGTACTTAAACATAGCTAGACATTGTTTCATGCACAAAATACTTTTTTTTTTCTTTTTTAGACAAATCTTCAAACAGTTTTTAACAAACAGAGTGCTGAAAGACCCTAAGCAGAATCGCTTCTTCAAATCCAATGACCTTTATGAACTATTTACTCTGAACAGCCCAGATGTGTCTCAGGGTACAGAAACAAGTGCAATTTTTGCAGGTACATTTTTTTTTTCTATTTGTTTGGAAGAAAAAATGTCTGAAGTGTTTGTTAAATGGATACTAATTTCATTCATCCCTCAGGTACTGGTTCAGATGTTCAAGTCCCAAGGCCACCTGATAATGACACTTCTAAACGTGATCTCCATCTTGCAGAAAGCAGCTCACACAAGAAGATCAAGTCCTCCAATTCCTCTTCTAAAGCAATAGAGACAAGTGAGGAAACCAAGGGAAATTTGGAAGCCTTTGACCAAAATAGCCACACAAAAGATAATGCACAAGCTGCTACTGATACGAATTCATTCAATAAAAGCAAGGAGGAGTGCTTGGAAAGTGATGACAAATGCGTGTCCCAGTCAATGCCATGCAATGCAGGGTCTTCGGAGAATGCCAAATGTCTGACTGCCGTGGTGGCTGCTGAAGGATGTGGAGCAGCTAATGCAGATGCCAGGACAGATTTTAGCGTTCCTCGTGATGCAGCTGGCTCTTGGGAAAAGCAGGGTGCTAAACCCGAAGATGGGCAATTTGATAATAATCATTATAAATGTATCTCAAAAACAAAGCACAGGGTGGATATGCCATCACATGAGAGCCACAAAGATAAGTCTAAGAAGAAACATCACAAAGATGCCAGATTTGAAGGAAAGCGCATTCCTCATCTAGTGAAACAAAAGCAATACAGAAGGGAGAACAGTGAAGAGGAGCAAGACTCAAAGCAAAATGATGACTATGTCCTGCAGAAACTTTTCAAAAAATCAGGTAACAGTTGTTGTTTGGCTGTTGACTAAACAGAGGTATATAAAACCTGTGCAAATGAGGGAAAGAGCAGATCTGTTGCTCTGATGGTTAGAGCTGCAATACAAAACATGTTTGTTCTGTTACTTCAGTGAAACCTCAAAATGTTCATTGTTTAAATTTAATTTAAGTTTAATTCCAGTTAACGTTAATTTGAGTTACGAATTTGCTAATTACCTTGGCACAAACTGTTCAGAGAGATCTGCACTTCTGGATATAGAAATATATGCAGTGTTTCTCCTGGTTATTTCCAGGATATAATCAACCTTCATTTACACAAGGGTTTCGCTTCTGTCTGTCCTGTCCATAACAGTGGAAATTATCAATTTACCCACATAATTGCCAGGTCTGTTGTGAGTAATGACCTCATCAGCACACCAGAAGTGATTTGCTGTCAGATTGATTACTTAACTGATAAAGAAGGGGATTCTCTCATTAGAAATTACTGTACTGATGTGCTTAATATAATCATCGTGAAGAAGGAAAAATGCAATTGTGGCATTTACTTAAAAAGCGAGTGTTTGATTTTCATGTAAATTAAGAGATGTCCTCCTTCACCTTTTGTATCCTCTGGTTTTAGGGGTACACAGTGTTATGAAGCATGATGCCATTATGGACGCTTCCAGTGCAGATCATGTGCTGGAGGAAGCAGAAGCAAGCAGAGTGGCCCAGGATGCCTTGAGAGCCTTAAGACTCTCTCGTCAGCAATGTTTAGGAGCTGCTTCTGGTGTGCCAACCTGGACAGGCACGAGTGGTCTTTCAGGTGCACCATCAGGAATAAAGTGAGTTCAATTCTCACTCTGCTTTCCCAAAAACTTAGGAGGAGGAGTTGCTTAGGATGTTAAAGCTTTACGTTTATTGTCTTGGTAATTTGCAGTAACATGCATCAAAGTCATGTTCATGTTTTATATTTAATACAGATATGAAAGCATATTACAAGCATAGGTAGTCTGTTCTGAAGTACAAAGAGAGCATTATTGTTGCACTGTAGAAGGGAGAACTTAGCAGAGGGCTCTTGAGAACCCTAAAACACAAACCCAGTCTGTCTTTGTAAAAACTATCCTAGTCATTTTGAGAAGGATGTTTTATGGAGTTAATTCTTTCATGGGTTTTTAGGAGTCGGTTTGGTCAAAAAAGAAACTCCATGCTGCTTTCTTCACATTCCACTTGTGCATCACCTGCAAAGAAGCACAAGGTAAGAAACACAAGCCAACGTTTCTGTTTGAATAGCTGGTATATGTGAAGTGTTACAATTTATGCAATAAATCTGACTTACACTGTAGATGTTTCATACACATTTGTTGTATGATTGTGTAGAATTCTAGAATTTTTAGTTACCTGTGAATTTGATTTTTTGTTTTGATGAAGTCTAATTAGATACAGCAGTCACAAATTGCACCATGGTTTACTTACCTGTCCCAAGACCAGCAATGCTTTTCTTTCGCTTCGTAAGTTCTAAAGTTGAGACCAGAATACACCACCTCTTTATTGTATATTTCAGATGACCAAGTTCTCAGTGGTCATGTTTGTTATTTAAGTGTTGCCTAAACAACAAACAGGCAGATTTTGCTTAATGGATTCTGTGGGTCTCAAAATGCAACTTCTCCCATAAGTCTGTATGTTTATTTGCAGGATGGAGATACAATAAAGAAACAAAATATAAAGAAATGTAGTTCCAGTGAGCACTTCAATGGAAAATCTGGAGAATCCTCATCCAGTGCTCTGGACTCTTCATCTTTATTAGCTCGTATGAGGGCAAGAAACCACCTTGTTTTACCACAACAGACAAGGAATGAGGGGGATGAGAATCATCAGCCAGCAGCCGCCCCAGTCCAGGGTTCGACAGAGTACGATGAACTGCTTGTGGACCTACGGAACTTCCTGGCATTCCAGGCCCGCGTGGACGGCGAGGCCAGCACTCGGGAACTGCTGCAGGAGTTTGAGTCCAAACTGCCCGCAGAGCACTCCTGTGTCTTTAGAGAACTGCTCCGCAATATCTGCACCTTCCATAGGAGCCCAAACGGGGAAGGGGTCTGGAGGCTAAAGCCAGAATTCCGATGACCCTTGATCAGTGAAGGCACCTCTCTGTCCAACTGACCACCGTTCTCGTCTCAAAGGAGGAACATTGTTTGACTTTTAAAATTTTGAAATATTTTGTATTCCTGAATTAATTAATGCCCTGAACAGTCAGTGGTGCAGGACTTGTTGCAGGCTTAAAGCTAACTTAATTTCTGACTTACATTATTTATGTGAAAGTGCCGTCTACCTCATAGCTGAAACAATACAAAATATCAGCGCCTTTTCTTCAAAAGAAATCTTAATATAAAAGGAATGAAGAACATATTACTACATAATTACCTTTTATTACAATGAGAACCATGGATGTTGCCATGGGTTGTAAGACTTTGATTTCTGTGAAATTCCAGAAAACTGCTTCCTTGATTTCCTATTTGTTACTTGAATGGTCATAGGGCACACAGTGTGCCATCAAAAAAAAAAAGAAAACAAAGGCAGGGAGGGGATGATAGTAGTCAGCATGAGAGATTCGCTTGTACTGACAAGTGCATCAGGATCATTTTACGTAACTTTCATCAGTAGTGAGAATTTTGTTGTAATGTTTAACTAACTTAGGAAATAATTCTAATGCCATGGTGGTTAGTCACAAAAAATGGAAGGCGTAGCAGGATATTGAGTTAACCGACAATTGACAATTATGGAAAACTTACTAAATTGCAGAACACCCATTAACACCATAATCAGCAATCCAGTTACAGTCCCATACACCACTGGCAAGTGCTTGCTCTACAATATTTCTTAAAACTGAGGTGACAGTAACTGTTACGTTTGTCACAGGTTGTGGACTTATAATTGAAATCTCATTAAATGTTCATATGTTTCACTGTGATTTATGTCCACAACTTTCCAGTTACCTCCTAGCACCTAAAATTTTATATCTTGACATAGACTGGGGTGCTAGCTGGTCAGAGGGGGAAGGGTGTCACTTATTTTATTCACCATAATAATTTTTGGGCATAGTTGGACCGTATATAAAAGTCACATGTCATTCATCTTCTATAGGTAGGGAAAACGTAAAGCTTCTTGACAGCTGGGTAAGTTCTAATACCAGTTATTTGTAGCAAATCCAAGTACAGCATTGGATCTGTCTTCAAGCTACTCGAGTGCTACACAAGGAAATTTTAAGGTGGAAAATGTGCACAGATTTTGAGAAGAAAGCCACATTGTTGCAGCAACATTAAATTACTGTATGGCTTAAACTAGGAATAGTTAAATATGCCTAATGTCCTTTCTATCACTAAGCTATGGAAAGATGAGCTAGTTCTAGCTTTTTTGTTCACTGTGAAATTTTCTTGTTTTCTTTAAGTGAAAATACAAATACTCAAAGTTGAATGGTGAAGCAAGAACAGAAACTTTATTTTTGCAAAAAAAAAAACCCTTTAAGAGACTTTCAATGGCTTTTCATCTTATTTTTACTCAGTGATAAAGAATCTGTAGAGATTTACAAGAAGTGGTGCTTCACTGTTGCAGGAACTGGTCAACTGGCTTTTCAGGGGCTGGAATTGGACAGGGCAGACAATCCAAGAATGTTTGTTTTCCTAATAGCATTTGAAGATGGAACTTCTCCTAACATCTCTCTCTCTGATCCCATTTATTTTCACTTACATTCCCACTTTCAAGAGAAAGTTGAAACAAGGAACTTGGGCTGCAATTGCTGTTGTTATGACTTGAAATGTATCAGAAAAGGAGTAAAAACAAACCGATTTTGCTGTCTTCTTCAAAGCTATAGGAAGTTAGAGTTGGTTTGGGTGTCATGTCCCCATGCATCTCTCCCTATCCCAGCAACAAACCAGGAATTCAGCAGTCAGCAAAGTTGCTGTTGTCACCCTATCTGTTAGTTTTTGTGTCCTATTCTATTTATACTCCCAATTTTAAAGACATAGTTCCTATATACTAAGGAGAGTTTGCAGCTTCTTGATCTGTTAATGTAAATAGTTTCGCATGTACTTTTTGTAAATTCTTGGCTTTTATGGACTTATTAAAAAAGGAGAAACAAAAGTGTATTCTAGAAGTCATTGGGCACTGGGGAGACTGGGCAGGGAGGAATATTCTCCTATATACTGTGCACTGACCAAATGATTCATATTATCTTTAATTGTATTTCCATTATTCATACAATTTCAAATCATGCATCCTAACAACTAGCTTTTTTCCAGTACTTTCATTTGTTGAAAATTTTTAGGAATGAGTTAGTATTAACATAATACTCAAAAAATACTTGCATGTAGTTAATCTCAAAAGCATATGTGATTAAAGATTTACGGGCTGATTTATAGGTAAAAGTTTTTGTAGAATATAATATAGCTACTATACATTTTAATGTAGAAGACTTATTTCAGAATAATTCTACTTTTATTCCATAAAACATCTGATTTTTGTTTGCTTAGCTTTACCTGTGTAAAGTGAATTCCTCTCACATCTTCACAGAATATCTGAAGGAGTTCCTGACTAACAATGTTTCATATTTGTATTTTAGCTGTCTCAGTTTCCAAGTACTCAATGCTGCAGTTGGTAATTGCTACTTTATTTGTGCGTGATTCCAAAAATCACTCATGTGGAATGCTTATGTTCTTATATTTTGTTTTCTTACCTCAGTAAAAAGGGGATAAAGAAAAATCAAAATACAGATGTTAATTTAGGAATCAAGCTGGGAAAAAAACATTGAATCTTAGTAAGGAAAGACACGTCAGCATGGAACAGTGATTATAAACTTTAAATTAAAAAAAGCATACTACAGGGAACTACTGAAAATTTCTTTGCTGTAAAGATGCTAAAGCTGAGCACCATGCTACTGTGGGATGTGACCTACCATCCACACAGCTGAGCAGACAAATGCAGTTGAATAAAAATCTAGAAAGCTAAATAGCAGAAACGTTGCTCTGTAAGCAGTCATGGGAACTGTGTACACTGTTTAGGTAAAACGTGCTGCATTGATACTTTACTAGCAGAAGTTAAAACATCATAATTGTCCCTTCTGGTTTCAAACCATATCTGTAAAGGAGGAGGTAAAAAAACCCTGTTCATTAAGATGTTCTCCCTTGTCCTCCCATCCCATCCCCCTTTTACATTATTCCAGGTGCTTACTCTCCTGTGTTCACCCTTTTGCTGAAGATGTATAGCCAACCAACACATCTCTGATACAGAACTAAATTTTGACATAGAGAAAAAAGACTTAGCTAAAGGTTGTAGGCCTTTGACTTTTCTGGACTATAATGACCCACCACAAAAAAAGTGTAAGATGCTGAATGGATAGATTGATTAGAAATGATGATTTAAAATGGTATTTTTAAATGCCTAACTTCTCTCTGTGGCTCAGTCTCTTCTCAAAGGGCTGCACCATGTGGAGAACTGAGTCTGTTGCAGATAGTACATGTCATCCTCCCAAATAAAGCTGTAAAGAAGTGGGTTTTTACATCTGCAAGTTTTGGCTTCAGGTGACAGTCACCTATAGACACTTGTAGTCAAGTCATAAAGTCAACTTTGCTTTTGATTCCAAGATTGCTAAACTTGGCTAAATGTTACTGTCTTCTACTACTGCAATTCTCTGCCTTTCAAGTGGTTGTAACAGAAGGGACAAACTCGACTATTATTTTCTTTTTCTCCTATTCTAGAATAATTTTATTTCTAAAATAAGGAACCGATGAATAATTGAACTGGTGGGATAATGCCTAACATGGATTCTTTTTGCATACTGCTGTGTGATTCATATGTAAAATCCAGTAATTACAGTTTAAGCAGTTTTCTCTCTTGAAGGGAGGAGGTGTTAAGGAACAGTGGAACAGCTGTATCTCAGTGATTCAACAAGGAAGAATGATGCAACGTCTCTTGTGCTGTTAGTGGCTGTGCTTTTTCAAAAGATATATAAATAATGTGAAAAATTTAAATATGAAGAGACTCTATAGCAACTTTATCCAAATTTGGCTTATTTCCAGTGTATGGGCTAAGAAATTACTAAATTTCTCCCTAATTTTTCCTCGTGTTTTACATAACATAATCACTGAGATGATTTTAAATGTGGAATAACCTACCTGCTTGGTCTTTTAGGAGCAGGGATGTCTGCAATTTCCTGTTATAAACCTCTGGGTATCTCTGGATGCAACACTCTAATTCCTGCATTGGTTTCTCCATCAGATGCATAGAGTCTTTAGAGGGAAGCAATACATCTTTCAGGTCCTTCAGAAATGCTTCAGGAAATGATAGCACAGTACAGAGAAGCCCTGGTTGGGAAAACAGGTAATATGGCATTTTATTGTCTCGATCATTAATTCAGCAACTCTAATTTACACAAAACTATCATAGAAAATTGCTGAGAGTGGAGTTTTTGAAGGGCTTGCATAGGGAACATGTCTAGGAGTCAGGATGTGCTGGCAAGTCTGCACTTGGGAGTTTATCTCCTCTGGGAGAGGTATTTATATATTAGATGCATGGTAAAAACACTCTGCTACTTAGGGCCATTTATAATGTCCATGTTCCAACATTCAGGCTAAATGCTGAATATACTAAATGCTTACTAACTCAGTGGCTCTCTCCATCTACCAGCCCTCATGGGATTGCTATTCTAGGCTCTGGGGTGATGTCACCACTCCTACTTCACACAGTATTGCTGATGTTGTACAGTCCTGTGCCGTCAGCTGAGACTTAGCAGATGAAGCTTTCCTTAGTAATTCTTAACTTGTGCTGGTGGCCGTGGTTTTGCTGCCTCTCCTACCACTAAAAGTAGAGGAGTCTGACATCTTTCATGTAAGGGCCATTCCTCTTTTTTTAAATGGGCCTAAACTGCTATGGAAGTGAAGGAAACACCTCATGTTCTTGCTCCCTGCCTGAAAAACCCAGGGAAGACTGCAGAGCATCACTGTTTCATTCACAGAGCAGAAAAGTAATCTTCTTTTCACCAGAAAGAATAGACCCATTGTGAGTCACTAAATTAGGAACTACAGAACCAGCAGAGAAAACATAGAAGTGTCAGGCAGCTGTGTTGAGAAAGAAGCAGCTTCCAGCCTGCTCTACCCACTGGCTCTTACTGTTCATGCTAGTGTGACACAGATGAGAGGAGGGAGGGTGTGTTCTGAGCTCTTCCTTTCTGAACGGCAGGATTGGACTTGCCCTTCAGTACAAACTCAATAAAGTTCTGAAATGCACAATGAAGGCTCCCAAGTTTGCTCTGCGCACTAATGACACCATGCAATAACCATGCTTTTTCAATACTGCTATCCTACATTCACCACAATGGCATCAAAGATGATGTGGCAGACCATACAATAAATACCCCCATTCCCACCCATACGCTATACCTGAAAGCCAGATGACTGTGAACTCTTCAGACCCAACAAGCTGTTTATGCAGGCATTTGAGAGAGAAGGGAAAGCAATGCCGATGCCGAACTCTAGAGAATCCACCTAAAATTTTAAGTTAACTATGTATCGTAGTTCCCTACAGATTCCCAGCTTTTCCTGGGCTCCCAAAGCCACACTGCTCACAGCATGTAAATTGAGAGAACCTATTTCTATTGTACAGAACAGGGAGGTTGAAGCCTTGCACTAATTGCAAACCAGGACTTCGAATCATCAGAGGAGCTATGACCAACTCCTGCATAAGGCTTACATAAGTGGTGAGTCATGCAGTCTTACAAAAGAATAGGGAGAGAGGCTTTCATTGTGTTGTTTGCCTAATCAGAAATATGAAAATAAAAGAACACAGCACTCAGTGGGTTACGTTTGGCTAACTGTAGGCTGGAATTTCTGCAGTTGCACTACGCTAGAGGCATTTCGTTGTTTGTGGTCCCAGCTTATATTAAACAGAGAGGATTTTTTCCATAAATCTTTGCCTCTGGGGCAGAGTTAAGGTTCTTTGGGAACCCTAGCTATGCGTTCCCAGACATTAATGTCTGGAAGCAGCACCATGAGAGCAAAAATGAAGGTATATGCCTAGGGAGGATACTAGGAGTAAGTGAAGAGACCCAAGGGCAGGCTAAGGTTTGTGAGGATAAGCATGTGAAGAAGTAGTGGAGTGGAAGCAAAGCTTTTTAGGTTGACTGAAAAACAGTCTAGTGATGATTTTGCCTATCTTACTAGTCTCTTTCCAAGCTCTCAGGCAGGTAGCTGAACGGGTATTATTTTATCCAGCACTCTTGTTAGGTGTGAGCTGAGATACCTGCAGCCCTTAGAAGACAACTGGAGAGTTCTGAGGATCAAAGTTGGCTGAAGCTTTATGTGCAGCAACAGTGCTCTTTGCACTGGTCTGATTCACCCATCACTGCTTCTCATTTTCCTCCACTAGACTTCTGCACTTTGTGGCAAACTAGATCAGCAAGCTTGTCTCATGGTGAAAAAAAACCCCAAAATATAGCATTAGTAACTCCACTTTTTTTTTTTTTTTTTTTTCAAACGTGGCTACAATAGCTGAAGGCTGGAATGAGTGACAATGGGAAGGAGTCTGAAGCTGAAGAGGTGCATGGCCAAGTGCAAAGGAACTTCAGCCTTAGAGCAGCAAAAAGTGAATGCTTCCTGTGTCAGAGCTATTTGAACAATCCAGATTATTTTTTTTTCCTCAAAAGGCTAATCTGAGGCCATGTGGAGCTGTGGCCTCTTTGTCTCCACCTTATTCTCCTATAGGTGCACCTGCTTGCTCAGTGCAAGTACTCCTGTCTAACATCATGTGGCTTAGCAGAGGAGCCAGTAGACATTTTTATCAGCCCCACAAACTACCTCCCATTACTTTCCTGCCTGGAAAGAGAACACAGTGCAGTGTAGCACAAGCAGAACAGGCACTGCTGCATGAACCATCAGGAAAGTCTATTTGCTCCTCTGTAGGTTGCCAGACTGCCTTAAAAAGGACTACTATGCAGGATCCTTAAGGCTGAGATGGGTTCGTTTGGGTTGGTTTTCTGGTTTAGTATTTTTTTGGGGGTGGGGGGGTGTGGAATCCCCTTCATCAACCAATGGGTAGAAAAAAAGGCAAATTATTGAAAGCTGGTTGACTCCGGGAAATAGTTAAGCCTTAAAATAGCTCGTCAGAATGCGTCTTCCTGCCCCTATCCCTGGATACTTCGAAGCCTGGCTGTTCTTGGTGCACTGCACTAGCAGAACCCCGGATTCTGTCCTTACAGCCTCCTCCCCATAGGCAGCTGTAGGGCCGGAGTTCGATCCTGGGAACTGCAGACTCCGTCCCGCAGCCCGGCCGAGACCCCCGGCACCGGGGCCACCCCAGCGGCGATTCCGCAGGCTGTGAGACGGGAAGGTACCGGGAATCCCGGGCATTCCGCAGGCCGTGAGACGGGGAGGTACCGGGAAGGGACCGGGACCCCGGGCATTCCGCAGGCCGTGAGACGGGGAGGTGCAGGGAAGGTACCGGGAATCCCGGGCATTCCGGAGGCAGGAAGTACAGAAGCTCACGCCCGCGTCCCATTACACTTTTTATTGCTGCGGCAACGACAGGAAACAGCACGTGGGCTCAGCAATCTCCATCTCAAAGCCTTTTTCGGCTGAAAAAAAAAGACGGTAGATTTAAAGGATAGGGTTTTCGCAAGTGCGGCGTTCTTGGCTGACACCTGGCCCTTCCCCCGGCAGCCCGAGCCCCCGAGCCGGCCCGGCGGCCGCTCCGACGCCAACGAGCGCACGGCGATGCCCCATTGAGTCCTTAAGCACCGCTGATGGCCGGGGCGCGGCGCGGCCGCCCCTGCCCGGGGCCTTTGGCCCTCAGGGCTGCTCGCCCTGCCCGGCGCTCCGTGCGCTCGCCTGGCCGCGCCCAGCCGGGCCGGGCCGG
>VWPU01024855.1:0-40959 GCA_013398955.1 Callaeas wilsoni | reverse complement strand
CCAGCCCCTCAATGTCCTTTCTGGATTGGTGAGCCCAGAACTGGACATGCAATTCCTGATAATCAGTTGAACTGGATTCTGAAAAGAAATGTAGATGTTTTTAGAAAAATTTGCTGACTTTTGCCTAATAAACATTGGATTTAGCCAAAATTTAATGATTCTAATACGTGGCAAATACGATACTTAACTTCCACACACTTTAGGTCTTCCATTATTTTGTAGAAGGACTCTAAGGATCCTGTAGTGTAAAGTCACTGCCAAAGGAGAGTTTTACCAGCTGAAACACTGAAGTCAGCCAAAACTATTTTTTAATGATCAGTTACACAACCTCTCTCATGTCTTTGCCAGTGTTGAGGGTGTGGTAAAAAAAAAGGTGTGGAGTCACAGATTATTTTCTGCATTCCTATCCAAAAGTATTTTTTTCTGCATTCAGATTGAAACTGAACATTTCATTTGCATCTCAAGGACCTTGTTTGTGTGTTCTGTCCAGTTTCTTTGGGTTTACACAATAATGAGTGGTGGGAAGGATTTTGATGCCTTTTATACTATCTGTTCACTGCTTGCACCAAAGTTGAGAGTAGAATAGTACATAAATACATTTCCTTTACTGAGATTTCTGCAACAAAGGTGTTGGAAAAATATTTATTGTTTTATTTTAACTTGGTCTTGACTAAATTTAATATGTTTAAAAATACTTCTGGACACATATATAACTATATACAAGGACACAAATACAAGCTTTATTAGATTAATTTCTTGTTAGGCAGAACACCTGAAAGGAGCGGGATGGAAGGTGAGGGAAATGTATTTCACTGCTGATGTTCCCTTATGTTCCAGAGGCCTAGAGCTGAAAACCAAATGCCACATGCATATAAATTCCAGCAGCTGTGACTGTGTGGCTCAGATAAGCAGACCTATGCTAGGTAAAACTTTATAGATCAGGTGTACATACCAAAACAAACAATACACACGCATATATACGTGCGTGTGTGTATATATGTGTGTATATATATGTGTGTGTGTGTGCATGCATTCTCTCACTTTCTTCTCATATGAGTTAAATGGAGCTTGTACATACTATTAAAAACTACTTCTGGAGAAAGAATTATAGAGATTTTTTTTCACAAACTTGTAATTCCTTTTCTCAACATAGCTTCTAAGTAATGTTATGCCCTGTATTAAGTATAGGAAATTAAGAGGTAGAGAGGTCAGTGTTGAGAGAATCCTTTAGTTGTGCATGTCCAAACTGAAGTGCCTAGGTTAACATTGTTAGCCACTTTTTGATATATTCAGGGTACAATTTTTGCCGACTTTAGTTGCAGCTGTGCACTCAAGTCTATGGAAACCAAACCCCACTGTCTCAAACACCAGGGAAGTTAGGGAGCATGTAGTTATTGATCCTCTGGAAAGATTTGGCTGAGTGACTTGCCTCAGGAAGTCTTTGGTAGAGACAAGAACAGACTCCAGATTCTCTAGGGCTGGTTTTGGGTACCTTAGCTGTAAAACTGTCCTTTCTCTTTATTGCCTCACTCATTTCTGCAGTAAACTCTTAACTTCTCAAGCTAATTGACTAATCCTTTAAACTTTAGTATTAAAATGTATGAGAGCTATTAAAAAATCAGTGGTTATTGAACACCATGGATTATTTTGTGCCATGTGTGATCTGGTTTTGTGGTAAGAAACAGATTTTTTTTTTTTCAGTATATCTTTCTTTTGGGATTTGATAACTTGTTTTATTTGGTTTGAGTCCACTGCTGGGCTAATAAGTAAAGTTACTGCATGTGTACTGTGGCACAATGACAACATCAGAATGCAGAAGCTTATCTTCAGTCAGTCATAGAGGACTTTGTATTGTGGGACTTTCTCTGTAGAGCTGTGTTTTCTTTCTTGCAGATGAGCTTCTTTTTCTTTATCCTCAGCTTTTTCCAGAAATTTGCAACTCATTTCCAGCTCCTTTTACCTAATCTCTGCAGTTTAATTTTGCTAATAAGGCTTACACAGTCTTAAATCAGGAGTTTAAACATGATAAAATTTGAGAAAGTATAATAAAATATTTTGTGGACACAAAAGTAAAAAATAAGAAGGTGATATGAGTGTGGTTAAGACATCTTTAAATGATGTGGTTATTAAGAGAAAGGTATTGTTCCTTCAAAGATTGAGGAGATGAATGTGTGAGTGTGAAACAGGCTAAACGTAGGGACTAAGAAGGCACTGAATGCCCTGGAAGACAGAGCAAGGCCAGGCAGACTGAAAGGAAAGACAAAACAAATGCAATTAAATAAGCATAATAAGCAAAATGCTATAGGGTATTTACTTACATAAATCTAATTCTGTAATACAGTGCAGTAAATAGTAACAGTAAGAAGTTAGTTTACTAAAACATGCTGCCACAGCTAGTGAGACTAAAAAGAGATAAGCATATTTTTTATGTCATAGTGAAGAAACTGCAAAATTTGAATTCAGATATGTTCATTTTAAGATGCAAAGAGCCCACTTCAATGTTTGATAAAATTGCCCCCCTTTCCTTCTGTTTTTTGAGGGGCTTGGATTTTTGCAGAGGTGTTTTGTTGTTTTTTTTTTTCCTTTTGTATGGCAAATATATCTAAATATACAGTATTTCATTCTAGTTTTTGTTGTCAAGAATCTTGTTTAACCAGTTTTGTCTGTTTTGTGCTCTGTATGTTTATGTACATTATCTCCTTTAAACTTTCTGAAGAGACATCCACAATTCTGTGAACTAAAGATCTTGTATTAACAATGTCTGTTAATGTTTCATATTCAACTTAAATCATTACTTTGTGACCTTCACCCAGTTTTGTTACCATGGGTTAAATTATATGAATCTAGTTAAAATAATTGCCAATACTTTTCCAACATCCCCAAATAAATAAATGTAAAGTATTTATGAATGGGCACCAACAGGAGTCATTAATTGATGTCGTGTCATTAAGCCTCAAGGACCATTAGTTGACTCACACTGTTTATGTGCAGCACCATTACAAACAAGTCGTGTCTGGACTGAGGGAAATGGATCCACAGCACAATCTCCCCCTGTCTGGCTTTTTCATCATTTGTACTTACTAGCCCTTCAATGTTCAGTTCTCCTTCTTCTTTCATCCTCGCCACTCTAACCCACTAATTGAATGCTTTTGCAAACAGCCTTCAACTCCTTTTTTTGAGTAAGTCCCTCAATTTTCAGTGAAAACATGAGTCCCTGTTCATGCAGACAGAACCCCAGAGATTACCCCAGGCTGTTAGCACATACTGTTGGACAGTTTAAACTGTCCTTGTTGTTGCCACTTTCAGTTTTAGCCTATGAAGTGCAGCAACTGCCACTTAGACTTTATCAACGTACATAGTAATTTCACTGTCATTTCAATGCAGTGCTTTTTGTATCTTCTACAGACGTGTTTTGTTAGGGAAATTCTATGCAGAATATGGTGAGTTCTCTCTAATGACAGTGTTAGATTGTCTGTGTGGTCTGTGCATGAGTAATGTGCCTGCTAGCTGTGTGGGACTGCTGGAGCACGCTGCCTGTGTGCAAGGGTTCCATAGGCAAAGGACACAACAATCCTTTTGTGCGTCAGCAGTGGCCACGTATGATTTGATAGCTGCTGGCCTGAACCTTATGTAAGTGTTCAATATATGGACAGAGATCTCTCTCCACCAGGTTCTCCCCTAATGGTGTTGCTACAAGGTCTGTCAGAACTGCATTTCAGTGCTTGTATTCTCTGTGTATACTCTCCAGTGATCCCTAGGCTTTTTGCTGTCATGTTCACCTGTCTTCCCAAGAGCAGGCCTGGAGGGAGGTAGAAGATAATGTGGGGTGCCAGAGAAGACTAACAGTGGAGAACACAAGAAGGCAGGAGCTGTGGAGACTTTTGATACCTTAACTTTCTGTGGTAATATGCTATAGGTTATGGCATATGTTGCCCAAAGCTCTTATAATCCAGAAACTTCATTTGTGCCAGTGAAGAACTCTGCATTAAATTCTCCGTACTCTAGGGAAAAATGAAAATAAGCTTTTTTCTGCCTAAACCCAGCCGTGTAATTTGACTCTTGGAGAAGTGATGCTTACACAAAGAACATCTAAACTGTATTTGTATGGCTTAACTTTGTTGAAACTTCACTATCAAATTGAAGATACTTTTGGATTGTTTTGTCTAGTATCCTCCTGAACAATATCCTCAGGGTGATCTTCCATGCCTTGTGTGTGTAGTACAGTTGTGTAAGGTAAACTGATAAGATAGATACTCCTGTGTTTCTTTTCAGTCTTGTCTGAAACAAGTTGAAAATATGTTGAAACAATAGTGAACAATGAAACCATATTGTGAAGAAAATTCCTTGTAGTCTCCCCAGAATATAAATAAGAAAAATGTTCACTCTCCAACTACAATACAGTGCAGCTCCCCACATATACTAAGAGAGTTTTTACCATCTTGAAAAAGTATGTGTGTGTGAACGAATTTTGTACTTAACATGTTAGAGAATTTGTTTGGGCAGGTGTAACCCTTGTAATGAAGCCAAGGTCATTAGACACCTGTGAGGATCTGCTGACTACGTGCTGGTCACTCAATCAGCTGGAACTTTAGGAAGGTTTTATTTATATATCAAATTTATTTCCAAGATTTTAAATTAGATTAATAAAGATAATACTCACAACTTGCCCTTTACACTTCTCTACGTTTTACATGTATTCACCTAACTTCTTGCTAGCTTACTAAAATACACAGTGAAAAAGGAGTGCAAATAATAGTTCAGATCAATGTTAGGGTCTGTATCCTAAGATACATATAGCAAAAAGCAGGCTGGAACATATCTCTAGATATGACGGCATCAGTGTAATCTGAACTTAATTAATTTTGAACCTCTTAGGTTAAATTGTATATACAGACAGATGTTACTTCTGTGTTTATTTATGTATATCGATCTCTGGGAGAGTTTGTTGGGTTGTTTGCTTTTGTGTGTGTGTGTGTGTACTTCCACTCTCAAGTAAATACTGCTTCCTGTGTTGGGAAAGTAGAGCAAACCATGATAGGTGTAGTGGAATCTCCAGGTCTGGTCTGGGTCTACTGCTGTCCTGTCTTACTGTGCAGCCCTGTGTAGGCAGTTGGATGAAAAAGAACAGACAAATCAACATTCCTTTCCCTGAACTCCCCAGCATGCCTCAGCTGCTTTCACTCAGCTCCAGAAAGGAGAAATGAGACTAAACGGAGCCACTGGTGGAGTGCTTGCTAATTAGTAAAACTTCGCTGCACGTAGAAAGCAGAAATTCAAGGAATATATTAATGCTATTGAAATTTTAGTATGTGAAAACTTAAAGCATCAACAGAGATTTATTTCAGATCTTTTACCTAGTCATGTACTTAGAAGAACAAGTTTTTTCAGTATTTTCAAAAGACCAGAACTTGTCAGCCTGCTTATGCTGCCAGTTTTTGTATAATAAGTTCATTGACCCTGTAGACAGTCTGAGTGTTTTCTGAGTTACCACTTTATCTAATTTGCATGATTTTAAAGCTGTTGCTTGCTAGAAAACAGTCTAGTGAGGGCACTCTTTGTAAACACCTTTTTATATAACTTTGCTTATTCCTTTTGGGTAATGAAAGGGGAACATCAGGAGCAACAATCAAAACCAGCGTAAGTGAAAAGTGATTTTCATGCTTTCATAAAACATATCACAAAATAGTATCTGAGTAGTTTGATAGGAGTTCTTTTGTTTTCACCCAGATAAACACAATTTCACATGCAAAAATGTTGTGCTTCAGTAATTAATGTGTAATTACTTATTGTTACCAGATAATCTAGAGGCCAAAGGTATAAATGGATTTGAGAAGGATTGGAGAAATTAATGGATGATACATTCATGGAAGAAAAGCAGTGAGAGCTGCGATTGTATAATGACGAAAGGCTTGCCTCATAGTTGTTCTTCCTCTTTTTTCCTGTAAGCATCAGCCGTGGCCATGAGAGAGTATCCTGGTCTAGGTTGATTCCTATGTCTGTTCTGGTGTTCTTGCTGTTGTTTAAGGTCTTGGTGGACAAGGCAGTGGGGCTGCACTTGAGAACCAGATCTTTGTATAGAGTATTGTTTTGTATCAGCCCCTGAATGCCTTGAAGCAAGAAGCACCCATTATATCTTGGGTTCTTTTATGTTTTTTGGAGGGAATTCTGAATGAGAAGTCAGTGGAGACGAAAGATGAAATCCTTCCAGGAATTTACAGAATTAAATGTTTACAAATACATACCTGGTCTGTGTTACAAGAGTATATATAGTATAACAGTATAGACAGATACTTCCACTCATGGTTTCCACAGTAAATGGTAGGGTGTTTTAGAGGGTCAGTGGTAAGGTGATGATTAGCTCTGGAAAGTTACATGCTGCAGCCAGCTGCCTTGCAAAAGAAATTCAAAAATCCATTGCCGTAAATTGTGATGGGTAGTTCATTATAATTTGTGTTTGTGCTATGTATTGATTTGAGTTCTGGGAAAAAAAAAAGTGTATCTTTTTGAATACAAGTTGAACTCCCACTGATTTTTAGTGTCAATACCTCTTTATATTATCTGTCATTTGCTCTGCAGCCCCACAAATAGTTGTGTGGATGTAGTGTACTGTATGTTAATGCTTGGAATCATCAGTGGGGTCAGGCTGCCTAAGTTTTGTGTTGTTGTGGAAGACACTCTTCCTAAATATGTTCTTCCTTAAAGGTCCATGTGGCTTTTCCTATCTGTTAAATTTTTTAGTTTACGTGGAATTACCTAACAATGAGATTTGGTAATGAAATATTTTAGAGCAATAAAGAGGAAAATGTTAAGGTGAAAATATGAGATGACAAGCATGAGACTGTTCAGGTGGCATATACTACTTTATCTGTTAATATGCCCAAAGAGAAAAAATGCTAAAGTCTCTGTTGGTATTTGAATGTTATATCCTAGCTGTATTTACTGTGATGTGTTGTGGAACTCCTGTTGGTAAAGAGCATCAATTGTTTTTTTTTTTTAAACATGACATAATTTGTTTTCACTAGAGTGCTGCTGTCCTTGCAAGTGAAAAAAATGCTGCACAAGAGGAGCGAAATAGTATGGAAAATCAAGTCAAAGAGCTGATTGAGGAAAATGAACGATTGAAGAGAACAGTTACTGAGCTAGAGAGGAAAGTTGAGGAGCTGCACAAACAAATTGATAATATGAAAGGAGAAGAAAATTCAGTGAAGGAAAAATTAAAGACATATGAGGTAAGTTAAGAAAACAAGCCCCTTAAGTAGTCTTCCTGTTTTCAATGGATTCATTGTAGAATAAAAACTGACCAAGAGGAGGATGGACAATGCCATAGGAAAGGGTAAGGAAAACCAGCAGGTTGTCAAGAAGCAGGATGCAGTTTGCTGACATGTATAGGAAAGATTTTCCCATCGAAAACCAGAGTAAAACCAAGTCACACCTTGGGACTGGGCAAATCAGTGACAGGCCAGAGTGAAAAGACTCCATAGCTTAGTTTACTTGTCAGATTAAAGGCCTGGCCACTGTTTCTGAATGTATCAAACTGCATCATTGCAGGAAGAGACGCAACAATTAGAAGAAGCTTTGAAGCATGCTGAAAATGAGGGAAAAGAATTGTTAGTGTTAAAAGCAGCTTTGGAAAGCCAGCTAGAAGATACCCAGGTAAGAACAAGAAAAATTTGCATAATTTAAATTTTAAATTTTCTGTTTACTTGAGTCACTTTTGCTTTCTGTAGAGTTACATCTCATTCTTTTTGAAGTACACGTTGTTTTAAAGCTTAGACCTCACTTCAGTGTTCAAATGTGTGCTGAAACCACAGCATCATCAAATTAAAATAGTTTTCTTGCTGAAGGTTTTTTTTTTTTTCCCTATTTCCATAGATCTAGCAAAATTTCGGGGAAATGAATTGCCAAATAAATTGCCTAAGGTTTCATTAATCTATTATTTTCAATAATCATGCAACTCATGAAGGTATTTACATGTAAAAGAATAAAAAGCTGTACTTGAACATAAACAGAAATATTGTTAATGGACAAATATCAGGACGTTTGCTTCTCTATTTTTATAAGCCTGTCTTATTTGCAAATTTTGCATGGAACTGGAATATTTAATCGAAAAACCAGGGAAGTTTGACATGCATCACTAGGATTTGCAGTCTTTTAAATTCTGAATGAAGTCCTCTTTCCACCTTGCTCCTTAGTGCACCCAGTGTCCAGGAAAGGATATGCTTTCTCTCAGATTAGCCCAGAAGTTAAACATGTGGAGAATGCATCTACTTCAGAGCAGTGGAGAGAGATGTTGGCAATGTTGTGTATGAGTCAATATTGTGTGATTCAGATGGCATGAAAATTCAGATCTATTTAGTAACAAGAGGAATGTGTATAAGTCTTGAAACTGTTCTTATTGACCTCATATTTTGTGTCTGCAAAAGCTACAAACCTAATTTTCTTCTCTGTGATTCACCTTTTACATGAACTAATGAAGGATTGATTCCAACAGTATCAGTTTAGAATTCTCTTAGTTTTGCTTCTTGAAGCTAAGATTTCAAGGGATTCTATCAAACAAGTCAGACTCAAAAGTGAGGCACATGTAAATTGCTCATGCCACTTCTTTAACTGAATAGATGTTTTCCCCTGTTGTCTTCAACATAAATTTTACATTACTGTTCTAAAAATCTGAAAGCAAACTTGTCTCTAAGTGTATTAAAAACCAACTGAAAGACCAGCATGTTCTCATGGTTCAGTTAATTATGGTAAAAAGAAAAAATACCAAGAGCAAGAAAATACTTCTATGTCTTTAAAATTGAATGTGCTTCAAGAATGTAAGGTTTTAACAATATGGGTGAGTTTTGTTTCCGCAAAATTATGTTTTTAAGCTGATGTTCTTGTAACTACATGAATTAAGGGTTTCATCTGAGACTTTTGTTCAGGCTTGGTTTTTGATTGTCTTCTTTTTTTTTTTTTTTTAATTTTAAATCTGTTTATCTGCTCTACCTCACTGATTCTCCTTATTTCCTTGTCTGTATTGCTGACAGTCTGCACAATCACTGTAGGGGCACACTGCTCATCACTGGCTTGCATTCAGCACACTCCCCTAAGAACTCCCTTCTGTCACAGTCTGACTTGGCCTTGCTGTGTAACATGGATCAATGCACCATACACATCTCCTGCATGTTGATTAGCTTTGGATCAAGATGCTTGAAAAGTGTGTTCCTTTTTTTCTGTTTATGCATCCTTCAGGGCATCATGCCAAATAATGCTGCCTCAAAGCAGGGTCTCCAAATGAATGAATTCTAGGGAAGGTGACAGGAGAGTCTGTCTTGACATTTTATTCACAACTTATGTCTAAATCCTGGCACACTAAATTTAATCCTCTTTCTGATTCTACATTCTTGTCCACCGGATATGAGCACTAACAGACCTCAGGATGTAATCAGCAGCCCTTTTGTTTAGACAATTCAGGCTTTCTGTCTTTAGAGTTCTAGTGAATAATGTTGTGCAGTACGTTGATTTGGCCTTGTGTTACCATTGACAATTTAGACGACAAACTTTGGCACTGTAATAATGTGTATCTCAGTGGAACTGTAATTCCTGACTGTCCCATCTTGCTTTTTTGCATGACACAAATTACTTGTAATGGTGGTCTAGCATAAGAAAGACAATGATAATAAGAATAGAACTGTAACAGTTACTGTAAACAGCCAAGTCTATTCCTCCTTCATTCTGGATTTCTAGTCAGAAAAGTTAAAGCTGTATGCATTTAATTGTAATAGACAGTTTGCAGTAGTGCTGTCATCTAAAATCACCCTCTATATTGAAATTTTGTTTAGGGATGGTCAAATGAGGAGTATTTTTGTAGCATTTTGTGTTGTCTTCTAACCTCCATTTTAGGGTAGCCACCTCAATGTAGGGCAGTGTTTCAGGAAATGAAATACGTCTCAACATTTTTGCACCATTGAGAAAGGAAATGACCTAATTATTATGCCCTTTAACCATAGCATATATGGTACTGTAATATCTTAAAAAATAACAATAATACCAACATTATGGATGGCAGTGTCAAGTAATCTGTGCTTTTTAAATTAAACAATCAGAACATGGGATTCTTTCAATGGGTGGAAAAATAGAATGTTTATCTTTTCATTGTGGTAGATAATGGTAGGCATCTAGAATTAGCATTGCAGAGCATTGTAAGTTGAAATATATTCTTAATTTTCAGTTATCAGTTGAGATGAATTACTAATTTTGTAAAGAGAACATTCAACTAGTATTGTTTGGAAAAATAGAGAAATATCAGAATAATATTCTCGGTTAATGTGAAAACAAATGACTCCTTTTCATTTCCCCCATTTTGTTCTCTTTTCATATAATAACACTTTAGCTTCTTTACAAAGTAAATAATTGCCACTAACGATTGACTTTAAATTGGCAACTGACAAGCTGTTTGCCTGACTTGCAGTTACACTGTGACAGGCCAGCCAATTCCACGGAAAAGTGCTCAAGGATTTTTGTACATGAAGGGCACTCAAATTAGAGATTATACTTAAATTGACCATTGAAGCTGTCCTATAGGGCATCCAGATTTCAAATACTGAAATTCGGTATAGTGTACTGAAAGGGTAGACACTGAGGAAACTGCTGCATTTGGATAGTTGGTAGCAACATTCCCATTGCATCATGGTTTTAATACCGGAGTTAAGAAAAGAGGTATAAATGGACATTCAGTTGTTTCTAGCATGACGTATCAGTGTTTGTCCTATACTAGCTAGCAAACTGTAAAACCTGAAATTTGTCCTAATTTTACAGCAGCTTCTGGTATGTTAAGTAACATTCCTTTAAGGCATTAGAAACAATGGTCTACATTTCATTATATGTATTTTTTAACTGACTGCAGGAGAACATCCGTTGCATTTCACAGGAACGGCAGCAGTTGAGTCAGCAATTAAAGGATGAAACTCAGCAGAAGGAGCAGTTAAAGCAGATAAAGAATGAAATGGAGAATGAACGATTGCAGCTGAACAAGACCGTTGAGAAGTTACAGGAGGAGGTATGAGTTCACCCCCAAGAGGCTGCAGGAATCTGAATATTTAACAGACAGAAGTAAATGAACTGGCAAATTGTAAAGAATTACATGTTTTTAAATGTGTAAAATAAAGTAAAATGCAAAGTTTAGTTAGTTTCTTTAATCTAGAGGCTCTTACTAAAAGCTTTCAGGGCTGGAACAGTGATTGGAACACCACTATCTCAAAATGGCATTGTAAACCAGTTCTGTAAAAACCAGATCCCAGATCTGAGTTCATTTCTCATGTACAGTACAGTGATATTTCGGAGTTTTACAGCTGATTCTCAAAACTTCTGCATCAGATTTGTATGTAAACCGTGCAGCTGACATGCTGAAGTGTGACTATGCCAGTTCCTTGTGTCTCTCAGCTGGAAGAACTGCTGAGAGACAAAAAGACAATAGTCTTGCCACACATACTGTTAGAAATTAACCTTACTGTTTTGTGTTTTCCCACTTCTGTATAGAAATTAATTTATTTGGGAATGTTTGTTAAATTTTTTGGTTGAAAATACTGAGCTAAATACTGAAGTTGGAGGAAAAAAAACTTGTTGTATTAAGCACAATAGAACCTTTTATATATGTACTTTTTGCCCAGATGTCTGAAATGGTAGAGATCTCAAGAACATCAACTCTGGAACTTCAGAGCCAGCTTGATGAATACAAGGAGAAAAATCGCAGGGAATTTGTAGATCTGCAGAGGCAATTAAAGGAGAAAAACATTGAGGTAGAAAAATCACGCCTGATGAACATAAGAATGCAAGATGAGGTAATGACTCATAAGTTCAGTGACAAATTCTCATCTTTGACCTAGAATTCAGTGCAGGTAGTTTTCAAGGTAATGAATGTTTGCTATCACGCATTTTTGTGTAGTCTCATGTACATCATGAGAGGCTGATCTTAGCATGCTTTTGATTTAGATTTTTTATGGTGGTGATCAGCATGTTATTTCTGCTGGGGAAGTAGGGGTTCCTGTTTAGGACAGATAAATGCAGTGTTTGATGAACGAATGCACCTTAAGTGATATGACAAGGATTCCATTGATGATCTGCTGCTCTTTAATGCCTGCTACTGAAGGAATTGAGAATTTAGAAGTATTCTTGATTAGGAAAAAACCCACCAGTTATTTAGGAAAAACAAACATACAAACATACATTCTTTCATACTCTTCTTTCATATGAGTCAAGTTGCATCTTTAAATAACAAAGGTTTCTGTGCAACCAAGAATCGACCAGTCTTGAAGTGTCTGCCTCATAGTATGTAAATTTTGCCATAAAGATAATCCAGTCTTTTAAAAATCTGCATATACTTGTACTGCAGTTGGAAAAACTACGAGAATGCATTGGTCACAGCTGTTTTCTCTATAATGGAATATTTTAATAGTACGATTTTTCCAGTTCAGAACTTCTCTCATATTGCCCTCTCCCCTTAGAAAACTTGTTTTAAATTAAATTTAGAAGAACAGCAATAGAAAAAAGAGTAGTTCCTGCATATTGTTGTCTTCCTTCTATATTTATTCCATTCAGGGATGGAGAGCCTTTGTAAAGGGATGAAGACTCGTAATGAAAAGTGAAAGATAAAATGGTGATTTTGAGAACATAGCTCTTGAGTTGAATGAATGTATGTGGATACCTACACTAATACATACATCAAATAGGTAAATGTATGTTTACACAGATTAAACACACTGTGTTTGCAGTTATGAAAGATACTTCTAGTGTTATCTATTACAATTACAAAACAAACACAGAGAGAAAATGAAAGAACAAAATAAACCTTCGTTATTCAATGAAAAGATAATCCAAATAGTATATAAAGGACAAAATAGTAGTAGTTGTGGAATTCTACATCTCCATGAGGCAATATGCCAAGGCTTTAAAATGTAGTATGGCAACTAGCTGCAAAAGAGGAAAGAAAATATAGGAAAGGCAGGTTAAACAGCTGACTTTCTGGGAGACTAAATATTCAGGACAATTGAAAGTCTTTATTATCACTTCCTCCTTTGCGTTTAACAAGACGTATAAATAGTCCTTCCATTCAACATGAAAGTCTGTCATCTATCAAAATTCTCCTGGGTAGCTGTCACAGAGCACAAAACTTTCTTTTAGAGAGTCTGATCAAAAGCCAAGGATTGTAATGATCATGGCAACACAAGTATCCTCTTGGTCCAGTAGAAAAACAATAAAACAGTCTTGTGAGGCAATATGGGAGTTCTTCACTGCTGCATGTCTTCCGGGTTCTCTGTGGATACACAGAAGATACCCATCTTGAAAGCTGACAATTCAATGTCATTCTGAAACATTAAATGCATATGAAAGGCTATTAATGTACAGATCCCTGCACTTAACTAGCTGTTCACCACGTCATGCATGTGTCAGGACTTAGCAGTAGGTAGCAAACTCTGTGAACATTCACTAATACATTATTTTAGCTTCATTACTAAAATAAGCACTGGAAACACAGGAAGAATGTGGAAAACTGTTTTTAAAAAAAACCCCTCTTATCCTATATTATGCATGTGTTACAAGTTAAGTTACAAGCACAAGGAATGGCCATGATTTCACCTAAAACCCCTCTCACTTATTATATATATTTTTAAAGTACCATGAAGGTTTTTTGGATAATATTATTGAGGATATGCAGTTGTTGAGTAGGGAACTTTTGTCCTGAGCAGACAGCCCCACTGTATCTAACAGTTATACATATATATATATATATGCAATTATGTCATTGATAAAATGCTGTCATCAAAGTGCATCAGACATATAAACTACATAGTTATTTGAAAGCTAAAGTATTGGGAGTCTGAAAAGGAAAGGAATAATATTGTAAAAGTTCCAAAGATAAAACCATTGAGAAAATTATAAAATTTTGTCGTACTGGAACTTGGTAAAAAGAGATATATCTTAAGAACTACACTGTGGATAATTGTCAGTGTAAAACACGTAGCATGAAGCATTTCATTATAGGTCATAATCCAAGTTTATTTTCTTGGTGCCATCTTGTGGATAAAACAAAAATCACTGTGAAAAGCCAGTAATTCAATGGAATTCCTGACATGCTTCCAGATCTGTTGTGTTTGCAGTGAGTCCCCTTTGCTGCCATCCCTTGTTTATAGGAAGTACAGTGTGAAGTGTATTCCCATGATGTTATTGCTTCAGATGCGTCTAATGGAAGAAAACCTGAGGGACCACCAGAGAGCTCAGGATGAGGCCATAACAAAAACTCAGTTACTGGAACAGACTGTGAAAAGCTTGGAGTATGAGCTGGAAGCCAAAAACCACTTAAAAGACGATCGGGCAAGACAAATCAAACTAATGGAGGTAAAAGACATTCTTAAGGGTTTGTTTCTTTTTTGAAGAGATGAAAATAATTTTGGTATTTCACATGGATTCTGCTTGGAAAGAATCAAAACAGGTTCATGTTGTTGAAAATCCTTTTAGTATTACTGCAGGAATTACTTTGGTATATTTTAAAGGTGATTTGTTAGCATATCTATTGTAACATGATGTGTTCTAAATTACAATTTTCTCTCATTGTTTTAATTAACTTATTTTAAATTAATTTTATCTAGAGCTTATCATGCAAATTTGCATGATTTTCATTTCTAGACCCATCATTTAGAACATCAAAAGTATTTAGAAGTTCTGTTTAGCCTTTGATATCAGTTCATTTCAGGAGTCTGAATAACATTGTGACTCTAACTTGTTACAGGACTTCCTAACTGCTCAGTTCAACTAGGCTGTCATTTGACTTTCATAAATAAACATCTCTATGTCATTGTATTCAGATGAAAAGAAATTTGTCTTCCAAATGTATAATGTAATGCAAACACTCAAAAACAGTCTCTAGAAACATTACAGAATTTCTCTTATTTTCTTGAAATTGTTGGGAGTGATTAAAAAAAGGAAACAAAACGTTTATTTTACTTCTGTCAAACAAATTCGCTCTAAAGGCTTATCTACCTGCCACTGCTTTTGCTGTGTGTTTTAAGAGGCATTTCAGTTTTCAAGCTTAGTCTTTCAGACACTTTGAGTCCTTGAAGTTTGAGGAAGAATGTCCTAATAGCAATCTGAAGAGGATGGAAAGTAGAATGTTGAGGTTGCTTTTCTTTGTTCCACTTAGGACAAGTTATCTCACCTGGAACTTGAGCTTGATGAAGAAAAGAATAATTCGGATTTGTTGTCTGAGAGGATCAGCAGGTGCAGAGAACAGGTACTTGAACAAGTTTTCCAGTTTTGGCTTAATGATTTTTTGAAAAAGGATTATTAGGATGACAATCAGTATTGATCAACTAAATAATGATTAACAATAGGATTTATACTTGAGGAGAGCATGTAAATCCAAAAAACCCAAGGTTCACAAACATGATTAAATATGCTCCCTCTGCATCATCACAGACCATTTTTTCCCTGTTGTTCTAACTGGAAAACAGACACAGGATGTATATAAAGACTGAAGACCAATAAGCCTGTTGTGAAGAGTTTCTTATATTGAAAGATCACAATTTTAATCATACTGAAAAGTAATTTGGCATAGTAGACTTAATTTCAAAGAAGGAAGAGGAAGAGCTTTAGGAAATTGTGGAATTATTTAGTGAAATCAGCTCAACCAAGAATAGTAGCCAGTTTCAACAGAGAGGAAGTTTTATTTTCATTACAAGTGTAAAAACTGGTTAAGATATATCAAAGACAATTGGAAAGCATTTTCCACATAAAAACATCAGTCTTTTGTTCCAGAAGTGTACTATAAGTTGATAGCCAGAAAGAGGGAAAGAAGGATTTATTAATGAGGTTGTGTCTCATGGGGCAGAAAATGTAAAGATAAAGTGATTCTTGCCAAGCTAAGTGAGACCTATCATAGTAACTCAAACAAGTAACAAAAAGGGTTTTGACTGTATAAATAGAGGAAAGAAGTTGTGGAGACTGTATGATGAGGCCTCAGTCGAGATAAAAAGTAATCCAGGTATGCCTTCTGAAATAAAGGAACATTTAACCTCTGTCTTCAATAAGGCCCATGAACATGCGGGGGGGAAAGTGGAGTGAGTGTATTGAAAATGAGACCATTGAGTTGGAAATTACCAAGTCTTAAGAGAATTAGGAGTTCATTGGTTTGAAGACAGAGGCCTTAATAATATTATTCAAGATCACTGAAAGAACTGACATAAGAAATTATAGATCCTGTAACAAAGATTTATAATAAACCAGTAAAGCAGAGTATAGGGCCTGATTACTGCAAAAGTAGCGAGGCATCCATGGCTGAGTAGTCAGGATCATGCAAATAGTGTACTAGCTCATGGAAAGAAATAGTGATGTGGCTGTCTTGGAATATCATGGCCTAGATAACGTTCTTTGCCTTATTTTTGCTTGCTGAAAGATGTGAAACTGATGCATAACTCATTACAGCATATCTGCTGCTGTAACTCCACATGAAGTACTACAGCTCATAGTAATTTCCTGGAAGCTCAGGGGCCAATTACATTGAGGTACCCACAATAATCTGTTCTGTTCTCATTCCTCTTTCTCTAGAAAAAAAAAAAAAAAAGAACTGCTGACATTCTTTTGAATAGCTGTAGCTTCAGAGGGAGAACAGAAATTAAAATCTTAGTTTCTGTGTCTCTTCAATGAAATTGTGTGTTCCACTGAGACAGCTGGAGAGTTTAAAGTGAGGTAGAGCTCACCTTTCTCTCAGGCATCCTTGAAGCACCAAGGCACCGTTACTACTTTGTTTGTACTCAGGTTACTGAGATTCTGTTTGATTGTAATAAAGACTTTCTGCTATTGTTCCATTGATATTGTACAGACTCCAAGTCAGTGGGTGAAACAGAATGTAAAGGACCCATAATAATGTTGTTAAATCAGGAAGCCTTTAATACTGGAGTCTGTGCCTGTGTTGTAAACCTGGGATAAAAGTACTTTAGCCATAGCTGCACTAGTGGCTACTATAGTAACTTAATTTGCTAACCAAATGGAAACCTAAAATGCAGTTTGGTGACTAAAACATTACATAATGGGTAAAATATGTGTTTATTTTGAGGTCTGGAATTTCTCATTTCACACATGAGTTATAAAGGTTGCTTTGTTTTGATTTTATGCCAGAATGACTAAGTAGTCAAATTACTAAAGAGTATTTCAGGGTCTGCTAAGCATTTATAATGACATGAGAAATTATAATGGATTTGTTTTGGTAATATCTGTATTCCTCTACATTTTTAAAACTATTATTATAAATATGTTATTTTAACGTACTGATAATGAATTATAATACTGAAATTTCCAGTAAAAATGAATTTAAACAAGTGGTTCTATTTTACATAAAGCTGAATGTTTGAATAAACATTGGCAAGACTAATAGTTCACATTTCACCTGCCTTGAAATGTTACTCTTTTTTAATTTATACACCCTTTTGAATCTGAATGGCTGCATGACACACTGTTCTCATCTCCTCTTGCCTTGTTCTCAAGAAGTACCACAGCAGCGTGGAAACAGGAAAAAAATTTGGGGAAAAGTGGGTCATATCCTATTAGTTTTTAATTATAAGGTATTAGCAACTCTAGAAAGACCAAAATGCTCAAACCACACACGCACACACACACATGAAAACCTAGAGCACTCAGCTGCTCTTTGAGTCTAAAGTGAGCAGGGACAGGACATATTTTAATACGTGGGTTTTTTTCCTATGAACGAGTGGAATGAAGTATCTCTTGCCATACTGACTTTGCAAACATAATTGAAAAATCCTGCAGATACCCTCATCAATTCTTGTGTTCTGTGAAAATACGAGCAAGACTTCAGAGTCATTTCCAATAAGTGTGAAAAATGGACTTACTAGTTTTCATGACAATTTTAGAATAAATAGAGAAGATCTAAATTGCATTGATCTGCATCGTTCGCTTCCTTTAGGTAAAGTGTTACCAGTGGAGAGCTGTATACCTGCTCTTTAGCTGGCACTGGCTATGGGAAGCAAAGAAATGAAAATCTGGATATGAAGGTTGTTTCTCAATTTTGAAGCATCAAAGGGATTTATTTAGCTTTAGCTTTCTTCTGTATTAATCATTGGGTGTTTTGTTCACATACTTGGAAATTGGCCAAGGCACACACACACACACACATAAAACTTAGGAATTAACAAGAAACATAGGCTGCAAGCCTGTGAGATGGTAAACGATACTGATGGCATCTAAATTATTATTAGAAATCAAATTGCTTTCATTAATAATGAACTCAACAGCTGCTTTTAATCCTAAAGCTGGCACAAAATAATAAAGCTTTGTAAACTGTGATACAGTTGTTTTTTGCAATTCTTTGTTGTTAGCATTCTTCAAATCCAGCTGTGATAAGTGTTGCCTTAAGCTGCAGAAATAGTTTATTCTTTTAACACAATTATAATATATTAGATGTAGGAAAGGTAGAACATGGAACATGAAATCCCGCATGGTACATACACAGAGTATGAACCATGAAACTGGTACGTCTTACTGCTGTGAAGTAAGTGGAACTTCAAGTACATTTTGGCAGACAACTGCTTTTCTCCTTTGTGCATGTTAATTATGTGTTTGCTATTGAAAAACACAAGAAGATAAAACAGTTTATATCTCCTCCAGCAAGAATTGTATCAGTTGCCCTTTTCTTTTAATAAGCTCTTGTATATATTTGCACATAGCTTTCTGATCCTAAGCAGATACAGCACTTTTTCTCTCTCCCACTACCTTTCTGTGAGGTTGCTTTTACCAAGAGGTGTCCAACAACAGTAGCAGTCATATCAGAAACAGAATCATTGTCCTGTAAGTAATTCCTTAGTTTGAATCTTGAGAAGGCTGCACAAATTTGTTACAGCCTCTGAGCACAGTAAGAGCACAGTGGAACCTCAGAGTGGTCCATTAAGCAAGTTCCTACATAAAACAAAACCCCTTCCTTCAGTTAACAGCTACATTTTTAATTAATCATTCATTTTACCACAAATTTAGCTGTATTTTTTTCCTGTGTCTGCCTTGCTAAAGCAATTACAGCAGAATAAATTCTATGTAATCCCTCACATTATAAATTTTTTCATATATTTCATTAACAAATACAGCTATTGTGTATACATGTGTTTCTAATTTGTGTCTATAAAATAACACTTTACGATATAATATTTTACTTTATAACATATAAAACGTTGTTATTATAAGGCTTCCATGTGACAATGAGAGCTTTTAAGAAATCACCCAGCTGTTGAGAGCACAGCCACGTGCTACCATTGGTATTCTAGTAGCTGTTATGACCTTAGTTTTCAGGAATGCCTTCTACTCTTCTGAAACCATCCTGTGACATAGCATATGCAACTGCATGCGTTGCTGCCATTATTTGTATTCATGTATCAACTTCCAAGCTGCAGAAACAGTGCAAATTACTTCATTTAAGCATGATTAACTAAAAATGTATCTTTTAATATTATGATGTGGTTAAAAAATACGGCCTAGGGCCCAGGGTAAATTTTCATCTGCTGTACTTGTTTAACCTTCACATTCTTAACATTGCTGTTGGGTTTTTTTATGCAAGAATTCCCACTGACTTTTGAAAGACCTTTACTGAGATAAATCTGTAACTGAGAGTTGCTTAACTGGGATGGTGTGTTTATGCAAGTTCACGTGTAACTGATGCAAAGCAGGGAAGAATGCTGTGGCCACAGAAATCTTTATCAGTCTTTTTGTTGCAGGTCCTGTAATTGACATAGATATTCATTGTGTTCCCCAGATGTGCAGTGTAAACCACAAATGCTGTGGTAACATTTGCTGTGCCTGTAAAAGCATTTTTAGAGATTTGCAGAGAGTCTCAGTAAGACTGGAAGCAAGGAAAGTATTTCAATAGCCCTACAAACTTTGTCCTTTAGCACTAAAGTTTCAGTAGCAGCTGTTAGGCAGTTTAGAGTTTCTCTTTGAGTTCAGTTTTTTTTCCAATCAAGTCCAATAGTGAGGTAAAACAAACAAATTAATTCTGCATTCTTATCTCGAGTCTGTATTGATCAGGTAGCTTTTTAACATCTTTACACATGGAGAAATTTATCTTCCTTGCGGTTGTTGAATATGGAGCAGAAATATTAACAGAAATTGTAGAAAAAGTTGTCTTTCAACAAAGTAAGCAAAACCCACCCCCTCCTGAAATGTAGAAGTTGGTGCCTCTCCAGTACAACAGACATAAAGCTGACCAGAGGAGGAGAGCAGTGTTTGTATTCATCATGCAGAAGAGTCTGTTGAAAAAGAGCTTTTACTACTCTCATACATGTAGAAAACAGCAATTGTCTGTGGAGTGTTTGACTGAGTTCTAGGCACTTGTATGCAGGTACCAGTTTATGTTTAATAAAGTGGAACTTTATTTAGACTAGTCAGCAGCTTAAAGGTATGGTGCTGTTTCAGAGGTTCAGACTTAAGTATGAAGAAAACAACTGGAAAATATGTTTGAAGATGGATGTGATGTTCTAGAACTCAGTGTCCCGCCACATGATGCGTCCCTCATATAACAGCTTAGAGTTCAGTTCCTTGCTACAGAATGTATATGGTGACCATCAACAATAGCCAATGTGGCTGTGAAATGCCTAGAATGAGTACTGGGAATAACATGGTCTTCCTGAAGCAGAAAATTTTGTCCAGGATTGTAGCTGTAAAGGTCGTCTGAAATCATGTGTATGTCTTGAGTTCTGAGAAAGAACACATTGCTTATAGCATAAGTGTTTGTAGTTTATGTATATATACACCCATACGCACAGTATCATATAGATAAATGTTAATTAAGTCTCTTATTAAAATTTCTGTCTTCTTTCTCTAATAGATTGAACAAATGAGGACAGAGCTACTTCAGGAGAGAGCTATAAAGCAAGACTTGGAATGTGACAAAATTTCATTGGAAAGACAGGTAATTATGTCTGGTTGTAAATGCTTTGGCCACTTTCCGAGGAGCTCTTCTGCCAAGGCTTAACAGTACTTCAGGAACACTGTTGAAGATATCATTTCAAGTAATGGTGATTTAAGCTGAGTGTTTTCTTCTGTAGTAATAAACAATTCTTCTGCAGTTCAGTGGTCTTTGAAAGCAACATTACTTATCATAGCCCTTAGCTGAGATCCAGAGGAAAGCTATTTCAACAAGTCATAGTATTATTTACAAACTCAAGAACATAAAACAGATTGTAATGGGAATTTAGAGAACATGTTTGTACAACACACCTAATTTGGTGCTTTAAATTATGTGACATTGAGCTCATCTTAATTGTTTGAGAAATGGAATGTCACCTACTGGTATGTACTATGTACATTCTTATACTCCAGTTCTGATTTTCCTTTTTTCTTGTCATAGTCCTTTTTTCTATGTTTGAGACCTGAGGTCATGCTTTGAATTTCTGTTACAAAGAGCTTTATTTTTCTGTTCATCATGTAACTGTTTATTTGTTGGGGTTTTTTTCCCTGTCAACTCTTTGACTAGGTCCCCATCGAAAACCTATATTACCTAGCCTCAGAAAAATGAAAGTGTAAATCTTAGCAAAAGGTCTCCTTTTACAAATCTTTATCGAACTATTTTTGTAGAAGGAGGAGCATTGGAGAGTCAATACCCAGTAACAGCTTTTGTAAAGTAAAGTGGTATTGGATGTAAATAATTCCTCTGTCTACTTGTTCTAGCCATACACCAGTGCTTTACAGGGCAAGAACACAGAATTTTACAAAATAATTGGGTGGAGCATAAGAGAGATCTGACAGAGTATTTGAAAAAAAAATTGGCATGTTAAAAAGTACTGCTAGAAGGGGCTTGCAACTATCTGAGGTTTAAGGGTCCATTTAATCCTAACACTTTAACTGAAGCTGAGCAGTAAATTCTTTTCAATAAGGCACAGTAATAGAAAATTTGTTTGTAATAAACTGTAAAATCTCAATGACTTTCCATGTTTACTAAATACTGTACTGATCACTGCACATACTGATACTTCTTTTCCTGCAGACATGAATTTGGTGTTAAGGTGATATTGTCAATCCAAGTGTGTATTAACCAAGTGTGTTCCAACTCTAGAACAAGGACTTGAAGAGCCGAATCCTTCACCTGGAGGGTTCTTACCGATCCAGTAAAGAGGGACTTGTTGCTCAGATGGAGGCAAGGATCACAGAGCTGGAAGAACGACTTGAAAATGAAGAGAGGTAAACCCAGTTATGTTAAGATCAAAACATATACATTTATGTTTGTTATCATGGCCTCTTGCTAGTATTAAATCTGTATTAAAATTAAATTGGGGTTTTTTTCACCAAATTAAAATGGTTACTGTTTCATAAAAGTATTGCAAATTTTCTTTTTGACTGCAGGCACAGTAGAAGTTTGTCTTAAAATTTAAAAGTGGGCACAGTGCTCACATGGTTTCATAGCTCCTTATTTTATAAATGTCTAATATCAGGAACAGGCTTAGAAATATTAACTGTACTATGAGACATCCACTTTCATGTTCACTTTTTGCTCAATCTTGGAGGAGTGTATTTTTGTTCCTAAATTTTGCTGTGGTGACGGAAGAAATTCTCCTTAGTCATTCCTGCTTTTGAACAAATTTCTCAATATGTTGCATGAAATCAATAAATCCAAGCAGGGAGCCTTAGTATTTATTTAATGCTTAGAAGAATGTTAAAGAATTATCAGGATTGAGAGTATTTCAGTTCCTTTTTTACAACCCTGTCTTTTGTTTGTTTTGGTTTTTTCCTAGGGATAGAGCTAATTTCCAACTAAGTAACCGCAGGCTTGAGAGAAAAGTGAAGGAGTTAATGTTGCAAGTAGATGATGAACATCTGTCATTGACTGATCAGAAGGACCAGGTAGAGGGAAAGACTAATATGCAAATATCTGATATTAATCCTACTAGCATAAACCTTTATACATATAAAATGTATAAAAGATACGAGATGAATGTAGGTAGATTCTGATTACTCTGATGTTTATGAACTCCCATGTAGTGATATTTGCAGCTGCCATTGCATCACGTGCTTTTGTCTAGTACTAAATTGTTATTTATTTTGAAAATTGTGAAAAGAAAGCAGTTACAGAAGCAATGCTAATTTAAGAAATAAAGCAAACAACAGACAGTAATTGATCCTATAAATACACCAACAAGTGTTATATTCAGTTTTGCCACCATAAAATTTTGTTTGAAGAAAGAAGCTGGTTACTGTTAAATATAGGCTGTAAGTGTTAGGCATATACTGATGTTCTAATAGCAATGTGCTCTGCCATTACTGTGGTCTTTGTTGACTAAAACATGGTTTGTTTCAGCATGTGAGCCAACAGTTAATATTCTGCCTGGAGAATTAACAGGGTGTTTCAAATTGCAGACATCCATCACAGGAATGATCTTAAAAAATCCTCTGGGTTTTTGAAATGTATTTTATAGTATCTGTCTGTTAAAGTTGCTTAACTTAGACATGCTTACAAGTCCACTCTGTCCTAATTGATAACCACCTCTTGCTATCACATAACACAGTCTTACTCTACTGAAGCTCTCTTTGCTTGTTGCTGGTTTTTCTTTGTAAAAAAACTGTATCACATTATTTTTCTTAAAGTCTAATGCTGACTTTCAAATATATCTGAAGCAGAGAATTACAGTGTCACTACACTGGCAAAGTTTTGTCTTTATTCTCCCTCTCATAGATGCTGGAAGAATAAAATTCCTTTATTAAAATAGTCCTCTAATCAGATGACATGTAAATATTGCAGTTGAGTTTGCGTTTGAAAGCAATGAAACGTCAAGTTGAAGAAGCTGAAGAAGAAATAGACAGACTGGAAAATGCTAAAAAGAAACTTCAGAGAGAACTTGAAGAGCAACTAGACGTAAATGAACAATTGCAAGGACAGCTTAACACTGCAAAAAAAGAATTAAGGTAGGAGGAGTTGTCAGACCTTCCAGTTCTGTATCACACCACTTCTCACACATTTGACTGCTTGCTCCTGTAGTCCATAAACTGAGGGCTTCCTCTACAAGTTTGTCATCAGCACACAGAATTTGACACAGACCTGTGAAACTCTCTAGGTATCCCAGCCTTCTTTCCAAGATCTCCCTACTGAATAAAGTCACTGAGGCAGGGAATATAAAATGGAAAAAAGTGGTGGGACTTGACACTCTCACCATTTGTAGTAGTAAAAATTTCTCTGATGGCCGAGAGATAGTCATCCTTAGTTTTCCTTGGCCATCTGTGAACATCCCAGTGTGCAAAGTTTACAGTTTCCTCTCTCTGCCACTTTAGTTAGAGGTGCTTGAAAACGTAATTGCTTGATCTTGTGCATGTTTCTTTCATGTAAGATGTAGTCTATGATAAACTACCCCTGCTGGAGCATTTTAACATCCTTCAAAAATGTAAATCCTGCCTGTCAATGTTTTAAGTTTTGTGTAAGTGTTCTGTGTGTAGATGTGTTGTTTTAATAGCAAATATGTGTATTTTTGTTTTAGTAGACTGAAGAAGTCGCCAAGTAAAGTGTTGGCTGATTCGGATGATGATGATGATGATGATGATTTCAGCACAGATGGTGATAGTCTTTGTGAAGTACCTTCAGGAAATAACTTTTCAAAAGATGATGACACAAAAATGTAAATTCCTTGAAAGTACTGGAAGAATAACCTAAATTATCAAGAAACTGGATATTCTAGAAGCCAAATGACATAAAGGGATTTAAGAGTTGGGAATATAATGTTTCCATCCGTATTGTGCCATTTTCTTATTTAAATCTCCACTGTTTATTATAGAAAACAGGATTGCATTATAAAGCAGCTATATAACTATATATATATATATATATATATATATATATATATATATATATATATATATAAAAAACTGCTACTGAAAAGGTGGGGATAATGTTTCACATTGGAAATGGGATTTTGCTAAAATTCTGTTCAAGTAAAAAGCCATCTGATAGTAATTCAAAATTAGTTTTTAGTTATTAAAAGCTTTTTCCTAAAACTAGGAAACTATGGAAGATTATTTAATAATTGTAAGTAAGGGGAATTATGTATAAAATGTAAATATTTAAATTTGATCTTTTTATTGACTACTTTAGTACTATTTTGTAAAGTTTTGAATATTATATAAATCAGTTTGATATGTAAAATCTCTATATTGGATGCTATGTTTGGGTTTTCACTAAGAGGAAAACAAATGAAAATCAATACATTTCATGCATTACAGAGCAGATTCATAGTTCCTTGACCAGGAAGTACATTTTAAAACCTGTGTAAGTTTATTGTATGTGTTCTGTATATTAGAGGTCAAATGTTAATCCTGCCTGTTGACTTTAAAAGGACCATCATATCTGCATATTGAGAGAGGCTTGCCTTCAATTTCCTTGTAAACTTCATTTGGGAAGCTTTCTGTTCTTAGTAAGGAAGGGTGAGAGTGATGTCAGTTATTACTTGGTATCTTTCATTTCCTGAAATGAATTCAGTTCTGCCAGAGGCAGAATGTTATAGGCCTGCTGATTTGAGGACATCGGGACAGTCTTATCTTGCAAGTTTCTAAAGAGTCCCACTCGTTCCAGTAAAATTACTTGTGGTCTTTGAATTAAGTACATGCTTAAATCTCTTAAATGATACGAAAATTTTATGCTGCTGGCAAGAAATTGCACCAAGGAAACAGAAAGCATGTAATCTGATTTTTCTTTCTATGTTATTCTTAACCATCTACTTGTGATATATTGCAGTGTATGGTCATATGTGCAGATATATATTAGTATTTCAGTTTACAGAAGTATCTATATTTTGAGTTAACCATCTATTCAACAAACTTTGTGGGAAATTTAAAAGAAAGAGCATTGACGATTTTATTTTAAAAACATTTTCTATTTTGTTGCTAAAACTATTTTTTTGCCATTTGTATTACACCAGACTGGTTTTGCTCCTTTGCAAATCTAGAATTCTAAGGAAAGGGCATTACTACAAAATTTTGTTAATAAACCATAGCTAGGTCCTGTCTGTTTATCAGTATTTCTCCTTAGTTACAGGTTAGTGAGCACTTGTTCATTAATTTGATCAAGTAATCATGGAATTGTAAAAAATACTTTGAACTGAAGTTGCTGGGAGCTTCCATTGTTCCCACAAAGGAATCTGCTGCAGAGAACAAATTTAACAGCTCTGACAGTGAGGCTGACAGATGTGGATAAGGCAAAAGTCCTGACAACGGCAGTATCCATTTTCATATAGTTAGATGAAATGAAAGTCCTGCCTGCAAGGTCAGAAATATATTCCTGCATAGCAGATCACAGACTCTTTGCCATGTAATTCCCTTCAACGTGCTTTTGATCATTTGAGTTATATGGGAAATAATAGGAACAGCATAGTTGTAATACTTTGTCTCTAAATCTTGTATCTTTACCAGTAGCATGCACATGGCATTTTTTGCAGTATTAGCATTACTATTTTGACATCACAGAAACAGCCTTTTGTCCAAGAAGAGCTGTGCTACACTGTACTGACAATCATCATAGAAACTGCTGTGATTTATTTGTTGTTTCATTTGCATGTTTATGTAGACTTAACTTCAAAGCAGCTGCTTCCAGTCCCCAGTACTCTATCTTATAATAGATTACTTACTTCAAACCACTGGAAAAAAATCACTTAATATTGCATCTACCTCCAGTTACACTGTAAAAGAAAAATTCACTTAAAATAAACAATCAGCGCTCTCAATTCTACTTTGTGCACATCGCTTGATATGACAACTGAACTTCACATAGAAGACACATGTTTAAAACATAACAAGAAAATACTTATCTGGGAAATACTGATGCTGTAAACAAATGTATGCATTTTCTTCTCTTTGGATAGCTACTTTCTTTGTAATTTCTAAAGCAGGTGGCAGGTGTAACACCTAGAAGACTCCTCATTTGATCTTACAAGGAGGAAGACAATATTGTTGCAGACTCCTACTGGCAGTGATCCTTCTTAGTAAACCTCCCTCCTCACCTCCATTTTCAGAAAAAGGACTTGTCTTTAGTTTGTTCATTTAGACTTGCCAGTGGCATTTCCTCTTTAGAGTTCTCAAATAGCGTGACTAAAAGTCTTAAGACGCTGAAAAGGATATTTCAATTCATTCACCAAGCAGCTGGTAAGCTCTGTTTCTCGATCCATGCTAGCTATGGTGATGGTAAAATCATCCTGATTGCCACAAACAAAATTCATAATAGCTTACGGTCATCTTATTTGTTCACTCCTGTTTGCTTTGATCAAAGCTCATCTTTAGGCAAAGTTTAGTTTAGAAAAATTTTCCTGTTTTTTCATGTAATCTATTTTTAAATTAATTTCAGAAGAAGCTCTTGACCCATAAAAGGAAGCAAGAGGAGGGGTATATGTAAAGAAACATGGTTACAAGACATCCAGTCCCTAGAAGTTTGTATAAACATCAGAGTTTCTAGTGTATTACAGAGACATGGCTTGAATTCTGAGCCTTAGAGACCTTCAGTTTTCTTCCATGGTACTACACTATCTCTTAAACAAACAGACCCAAGCCAAATCATGTTTTCTGTAAGCCCAAACTGATGACATTTATACTGGATGCTTGTCTCAGAGTAAGTAATCTCTGGTGAACAGTGAACTTTCTGTCCTTTCTGGGATTAATGGCCTTGGTTTTCTGAGTTTGTTTTTGTCAATAGGAGAAGACAAATGGCAAGTGCTCCAAGATGTTTACATGGCCGCTTCTATACAGTGCAAAACATGTAAATGTTAAACAAGTGAAGAAAATCCTCCTGTCCTCCATAGACTCCTCACTAACTAGTGAAATGAAGGATACTCATCACAATAATGCATTTTAATGCCCTTGAGTTTGGAAAGCATCCCTTTTCATAAAAGCATTAAGATCTTTTAGACATCATTTCTCTCGTTAGTGCCTAAAGAAATAAAAAGGAAAATTTGTCATCTTCTTGCTGTCCCCCGTACCTGTTTCCCTGCACTGCACTTTATTTAAGGAAACTACTGTACTATGCAAATACTTTAATTCATCACTGTGCTTTTTACTGTTCAATCACCAGGCACGTTTTCCCCCCACAACTCTTGGTGATGAGACTGTAACTTGTTGATTAATCTGTGTATTCCTCTGATTTATCCTCTTTCTTCTCAACTTAATTCTTCCCTTTTCCTGATTAAATAATCTGTTCTGATTTATAAATGATTTTCTAAACTACTCCAGAAGCCATGTATTTTCCTCATTTTTTACAGACCAGCTGTGTGCTTTGCTGAGTGAGCTACAAAGTGCAATAGCTTCAGCTTTTAAGCCTTTTCTGGATCACACAGCATATTTTAGTAATTAAATGTTAATTATTTTAGCTTACTGGAGCTTCCTGTCCTGTGAGTAGAGCTACACATTTTAGTTGCTTAATTTCTACCAACTGCACTTTTCAAGTAACATTGCAAAATGTTCAAAGACTTTGCTGAAAGAAGCAACAATCTTTAGAAATTGCCAGAGTTTCTAACACATTTAATTTCTTCTTTTTTGCATAAGGTTCTGACTAGGTCATATGTTTAACCCCCTGGCCTTACTATGTTATACTGAGGAGAATTTCATTGTCATCTCAAAATTTACTCGTGAGCTATTGAGAAAAAGGTATAGAAATTAATAGAAAGGGGTTTTTGTATTAGAGGTTTTTCTTTTAACATGTAAGAAAGGAAAGACTTAAGAAGAAAGGAGAGTGAAGTTCAACAGACAAGGTCAAGTGCAGTAGTCAGTTTGCCTCACCTCCCTCAGTTAACTGCATGACAACCCTTTAATGGTTAGTACCAGTGAACCTTACGTGAGGTTAGCGGATATAAGCTGGAACACTTGATCTTTTCTCCACTTCTAATAACAGTTTACTGCTTTATTTAGATCCTGAAGCTTCATGCCATTAGCAGAAGAACAGGCACTAAAAACATTTACTTAAATTCAGAGCAGAGGTGGATGATGAAAGTTTAAACTCTCCAAGTTGTCAGTAGGAAAACTGTAGGAACACTTCTGTGTGAGTGCAGAGGAGGAACTCATTACAGGAAACCTGAGTTTTGCTTTGCCTTCTGTGTACTTCTGCTCTCTCAGCAGAATGGGCTTTCTGAACAATGCTTCATGTATTAGGTTACAAAGCTATTTTCACTAGTTTCGAGTATGCCTTTCATCTTGGTTGCATGCAGGCTGGCTAGAATGGACCCTACCAAAAGGCATAATGGGAAGTAAGAAAGAAATACAGACTGCAAGAAAAATTCAACTCAGGGTCCAGTTCTGATTAATTTGATTTTGACCTTCCCTTCACTCTTAAGGATCATGGCACGCACCTGAGATTGAAGGTCTGGCTCTGCAGTAACCAGCAGGCTCTGTGGAGTGTCTTTTCTGCAGAACAACAGCCTTAGGTATAGATTTCCTTGCTTTATGGGGAGTTTCAAATCTGGTTTTCTTCAAACAAGAAAGTGGTTTATTGTGTAGCAGGTAGAATGGCTATGAAAAGTAGAAAGGAAAAAAGAATAAAGTGAGTCCAATAAAACTGTGTAAAAGTAGTAAAATCAGCCAACCAAAGAAAGGAAGCTTCCTGAATTAGGCTATGTGTACTTTAAACACAGCCCACTGTGCCTTGCTATTTCAGTACATATTGTGTATGGTGTCCAGCTATTTTAGAGATAAGATCGAATTTGTAATTTAGATCAAAATGTCCCTCCCAAATGTGAACTTCTTAAGCATTACTGAGTCACAATGGAAAACTATGGTCTGTGTGGATGTAACAAACCAACTCAAAATGCTCACAAACTTGGAAATTTGGTTTTTTAAACAAAACAGGTTCCATTTAGAGACCCTGCTGGGCCAGCTGCTTACAATATAGCAGCCCTATAAAGGTGCAGGTAAGTGTCTCAGGACTACGAGTCTGTGCTATGGTGTGCTTTCTAACACAGTACCTGGCTGATGGTCTCTCTTGCCCTTCCCAGCTGTGGTTCTTCTTCATCAGTGACAACTGCAGACTCTGTTGGAAGACCCAATGCATGGCTTAGGTGCATCAGGTCAGAGAGGAAGTGAAGAGACCTGACCACCAGATGTCTAGGAAACAGAGTTAACATTAGCTTATTCACAGCAAGTACAGGTTCCCAGGTGCTGACAGAAAGGTGTGGCTGTTGGGATGCTGCTTTTTTTGGCAAGTTTAGAGTTCTGGGGTATTTTGGTCAGAGGATAGGAAAGAAAAAAAACAACTGAAAAAAAGAAAAACCTCTCCTGGTTGTACTCTTCAGGTGTCTGCTGGGTCTTCTTTTTCCTGTGAGTGAAATCTGTCCTATATGCCTGGGATTTTATTTTACTTCACTTTTTGCTGACCATATGTCCACAAGTACAGTGAGAGGCAGGCAGCGTCTGCTGTGGTGACATCACCAGGGTGGTAGCACAGAAATGTCAGGATGCACTGTGGCCATGACATTAAACACCTGCCTTTCAGCTTTATTTGAGCAAAATAAGCAGCTTTTTTTACTTGCGCAATATTTGCTTACCTCGCCTCTTGGTGAATGTTTGTATTCACCTGGTGGCTCTTGCTGTGAAGCCTCACAATGCTTTTCCAGGGAATGCAGGTGCTTATGGCTCAAAGCCGGATTACCCAAGCCTCAGGAGGCTGTGTCTAAACTGCAGCATCAGTCGATGTCAGTATGCCATTAAATGACATTAGCAGTTGCAGCTGAAGGGCAGTGCAGGCGGAGAGAGGGAACTGGATACCGGGAAGGTCACTGGGTGGTGCCGTCGGCTCGGGTCTGTTCTGTGGGGTGTCAGCACCAGTGCACAGGGTAACTCCTGAGCTGAACAGGTCTCCACACTGAGTGATTAAGTAGTCCTGTACCTCCTATGCCTGCCGAGCCTAGAGCACCAGATATCAGGTAACTGATCTTTGATTCCACAAACTTTTGTCAAGTCTTGTCATTTTAGCTTTTCTTCTCAAGTATATAAAAATACCAGCCAGGCCCAGAGGAACCATACCTCTTACCATAGTTGTGAGTGTGCCCAGCTGCCAGCTGTGACCCCTGGGAGGATGCTCTGAGGATGAACTGAGTGCAGACAGAGTCAGATACAAGCAACACGTTTTAACTTTGATTGGCACTTCATCTTGTCAGTGCAATTTTTCTTACCACCTTTATCATGCTTACAAATTAGAAGTAATATGGAGGGGAAAACAGGACATTAGCACTCAATTAACTTTGCTCCTCTGCAACTATTCTGTGCTTAGCAGAGCTTGGCATTTCTGGCTCTTGAGAAAAATTACTCTTTTTTCGTTTGGAAAACGTTTGGAAATCTTAAACTGGGGAACTGCAGTTCAGGAGACCAAGACGCCTTGGAAAATTCGCGGGGGGAGCGCGGCCCGCAGGGGGCAGCAGAGAGGGGCAGCTCCGGCCCCTTGGCCGGGAGTGGGTCGGTGCATCTTCGGTGCCTCCTCCATGGAAATCAATTCTCCATGGAAACGCAAGTCAGAACGGCCAGGTTTCCCGTCAAGAAGTAGTCTGTTCAGAAAGTGACATGCTGCTCCACAAAAATCCTTTTCAGTGTAGAACCACAGTCAAAGTAGCATTCAAGATGTTAAGGTGCACGAAGTGACTGTTGTGAGAAGGAGGATGGTGCTTTCCTATAAAAATGCTGCTGATTTAAGTACTCAGACACTATTGCATGACTCTGTAAGAGGACAGAAAATTGAGTGGTTCTGAGTCTGAAGAAATTAATTTATGAAGGACAGAAAAAGCTCAGAGTATCTAGTCTTGACTGTTCAGTGACACTGTAACAAGGTGACAATCTCCAGAATAGAGCAAGGATAATCAAAATTGGTACTTTTTTTTTAATACAGCATGATTAGACACACTGGTATTGACGATGATAATTTATCAAAAACCAGAACTTCACAGCTGGTAAGAACAGCCATTATTCATGAAAATGTGTTGGCTGGAGTTATGCCAGACAAAGATCAATCTAACCATATCATCTGTATGTGTGCTTGTGTGCCTTTCCTGCACTGCACACATGCAGCCTAGAGGTGTGGAAGTTCATGTCAGGTTCCTATCATGGTCGAAACTTCAGCCAAATATGTTTCAAGTAATTGTTTTTCTAGATGCTTCCATTGTTGTCAGAAAATCACCTTTAAATGGAAATTATTCCAAACGATGAAATCCTGCTTATGGTTACAGCAGATTTATGCAGACAAGGCATCCTATTAAACAGGAAGATTTGTCTGTCTGGGTAGGATGCAGAAAGTGTTCTGGTTATACTCATCTTCCTTTGCAATTTACGCCCACATTGGGCATTGTCCTTTGCCTAAGCCAAGGAGAGGAAAACAATATTCTATTGAGAAATCTACAGGAACAGGAACAGAAATGTTCAGCAGAAATACACTTATGGAGGGCACTTTAACACTTTTTGTTCAATGTTAAATTCTGTTGGATCTTTTTGTCTAACTATGTTTTCTTCTCTTGTTAATCCATCAGAATACTAAATGTGTGTATTAACAGAGGAAAACCCCAAAATTCATAGAGACTCTGTAACTCCACTCATATGAGAAGTGGGAAATGTACCAAAATGCCTCTTTAAGACCTTGCTAGCCTGTCTGCTGTCAGAATATTTTGGTGTACATTTCATTCTAATCCTTTAGCAAAATACACTACACGTCATAGGACAGTGGATTGAGATATTCAAAGTGTTGCTCCTCCAGATAGTTTACTAAAAACAAGCTAGAAAATTAACAATCATCAGATGACTTCAATGTATCTAGTGCATGCTATTAATATATTATAGCCTCTGTTCTACAGACGTAGAAATTACTGGGAATTTGGCTATTGATTGTAGAGGGAGGAAGATTGGATCTTTTGTTACTATATTAATCACTGGGTAAATATTTCTCTAAAAGGCAGGAATATAGAAATTTCCAGGGGCAGACTGATGGTCTAACATCCTGTTTTCAACAGCGGCCAATTCCCGGGGCCCCATAGGAAGGCAAACCCCTCCTTTCCTTCCCCCCATGTCAGTTGTGTCAGAGACTACTGTCAGTCTCTCTCAGGTCATTGTTAGCCATGAGGTAAATCTGGCTGATAACTCAGGCTGATTTCATGCCAGCCAGCTCACCATTCTGCCTGACCCAAACCTGAGCCTGTAAACCCACCCACAACCACGTGTGTATCAACCTCTTCCTTCAGGGCTTCTTCACTCCATGACCTGTGGCAGCAATGGATTTCCAGGTTAATTATAAAAAGCAATAAGATATTTCCTTTGTGCTACTTTAATTCTATTAACCCACATTAATATCCAGAGCATCTCCGTTTACTTCTCAGTTATTATCAGACAGATGCTAGTAAAAAATGACAGCACAAGTAGGGCAATTGTCTTTTCATGATCTTTGGTGTCTTTCTGTTCTTGTTCTGCACCAGGGAGCATTGGTGTTTCAGACAGGTCTGTTCTAAGCACTCATTGCCATCCATACCCCTCTTGTATCTGTTTTCTCTGTTTACATCTGAAGAACTGTCATGCATGTGACTATGTAAGTGTGAATTTAAAAAAGCTTTGTGAATTCTTCTTAGACAAAGCTAATGGGAAAAGAATACCCCTCACAGAAGCTGCATTTTGAAATAAATACAGCAGCCCTGTACTGTTTGCTTTCCATGTGAAGCTGCAACAAAAAATTTAAATACACCTCTTGATACGCCATTTCTGTTTACCGCTGCAAGGTGATACGATTCTGCCCCAGCAAGAAATAGAGGAAAATGTGCCCCATTAGGCCAGCTCAAAGAGGCTTAATAGAATTCCATGTATTAGTCAGTCCAGCCATTCTGGTACCTTTTCAGTCCTTCAGTAACTCCTCTCAAAGATTTCCAGAGGTGAGAATGGTGGTCTATTATAATAAACTTCTCAAAGAAGTAACCTGAGTAGGCCAGAAGTGCAGCAAAATGCCTAAGCATGGTGAGATTATGAGAAAAAAAAGAATAGCAGCTAATGCAATTTTCAAGTTAATGCTAATGACAGAAGTCTTTATCTCCTTCTGAGCTGCAGCACCCTGAAGGATGACACACGGGAAATCTGGGGAGTGGCCATCCAGATTCACAGATACAGTGTGTGACCAAATATATAAGTGGTTAGGTGTGTAAATCCATTTCCTTCCTAGGACCAACATTAGAGGGGCAGTCCCCTAAGTAATATTTAGTCATTGTGGCTCAGCTATTATTATGTACCTTAACTATTTAATCCTTCCTACATTCCCTCCTAATAACTTTACTCCAGTTAGACCCAACATTATCTTCTGTATTGATTATGACTTTACTTTCTTCGACTATTATGATGAATTAGGCACAGAGGAAATGAGACAGTTCTTGGGGACAGGATAATAAAATTTCATTATACTGTAGCTACAGATACGTCTGCTAGAATGTTTTTGGAGCTGGAGGAACCAAAGTTTCCTGTTGAAGGTCCCCTGATTTCACGAGTCAGTATGACCTGATATTTTATGGTTAAAATACCTCCCCTTCCACCTCTTCCACCTTGTTTTCTTTGTATATGACTTCTAATAAACTTCTTTTTAGTACTTAGAAAGGAAATAAATAATAGAATGAACAGAAGATCTTTCAGTTACACTAAACAACTTTTATAGACAGCTCCCTGTCCCAGCCTGTGTGAACAGGCAATGGGCTGTGAGAGTCCATTGAGAACTGCTAAATTCCCATCTACATAAATCTGAGATGGAAGAACATGGAGGTCTTAAACCAGATCTGAAACAAGCGAGAAGCCAAATAGCTGAGAACTTCTGTAGCATCTGTGCGGATGTTCTAGACAAATGCCTAATTTCTTTGTTGTTTTGAAAAACTTTCCATCATCCTCTACCCTGAAGCAGGGCTGAAGTCAACCACTTGCTATTCTAGTCTTCTATCTTAAAACAGAGCTGAAGCAGGGTATTATTTTTGCCCTTCTTACTCTTCTATGTTTTCTTTCCTTTGTGGAAAAATAAAGATTAAATGTCTCATCATCTCCTTTGTAAAATAAAAGAAGGCAGTCAAATACATGTAGTGATTTCCTGTCCTTAATGCTCCCACTCCCTGAAATATGTTCATTCCTTTCACTTACAGAAGAACTTGTCCTCCACAGTTTATTTCTGCCTCTAAAATTTCATTATTTCCTGCAACAATGACAATGCTGGAATCAGAAGAGATCTATCACTTGCTATTATCTCCGGGGAGGGGAATATGATTTTAAATGCAGCGACCTGACAATAACATTGGTGCTAATGGTGGGTGTGCTTGTTTTCTACTCTCCTACCTACCTTAACCAGTTCCATTGCATGACCTGGCCAAGCCACACCCCTGTGTGAGCAATGCTGCTGCTCCTGTGCTGCATTGTTTTTATATGACATCTATGCTGAACTGTCCTGCTTGCATGGACTGACTAAACCAAACCTACTGCTGGAGAATGAGTGACAGGCTTCCAGCATTTCACGTGTATCTCGAGCCGCATTGCCGTGGGCTGTGACCCAGTTGTGAACTGAATGGGAGAGCTACATGAAAAAGCAAACAGTGAAGATGAATCAGAGGGTGGTACTTTTTTTGCTGAATCAGAGCTGTATTGATGCCCTATATGCTTCAGCAACATCTGAAGTGATGCTATCTAAATCCCAGAATTTGTGACTGAAAAATTAGAGTGCTATCTTTTCATTCAGATACAGGCATGTATAATAAATTAAACTGGCCTACATTTGTCTCAATACATTTAATATTTCTCAGTTGATTTCAAATTCCAGTCTTTTTTTTATTATATAATGAAACAAAAGCCATAACTATAGAAGTGTAAAATAATGATTTATAGACACGCTTAATGAAAAGCCCTCTCAAATAAAGGTAAAAATACCTTTTTGTTGAAAAACCTGCCCTTCTAGGGCTTTGCAGCCTTCTTTAAAATCTTAGTCGTAGTAATTTTTGTTTCTCTATAAACTGCTTTTAACAGTCTGGCTCTACAGATCACATCTACCAGGTGTAATTCTCATTTTCCCCACTGCTTGGGGTACAAACTATGTGAAATGCTCTGACATGGATGCATGAAGGTACATAGTAGAATCCTGGTACTATTGTCATTACCTGATTGGCTTCAATGGACTTGTTTTGTGATCATGCCTAGATAACAGCTTTTCCTGACTAAACCATTCCCTTTTGTCCTTTCTGTCTGTTCCAGGGGAAATTGCTGTGCATGTGGCATTGTTGAACTATCTAGCATTTTCTTATATTTTTACATCATATTTATTGAACTAGCTAGCATTTTTTTACTTTGTTGCTATATAGTTAAAAAGTACTTTGAGAATGCAACAGGAAGATGGACTTTAAGTAGAAAGTAGGACAACAATTAAAAGCAGATGCTATTAAAAGAAACATTTTGTGCAATTGCAGTCTGTGACTCTACATTATCAGTAAAGATGGAAGCAAGGTATTATTGCAGGCAACTCCAGGAATTTAATTTTTATTCAATTCAACCATGACTGAAATAATTACATAAAATACAGACTGAGGGCTTTGCACAAATAAAAAGCCTATTTGGCATTTCAAACTCCTCATGTGGGAATTCCTAATTATAGATTTGTGTGTGTGAGAGATCAGCAGGAAAGGCTCTGAGTTTTTGTAGTAATCTTGTATTAGCCATGTACCAAGAGTGTTAAGTGAGAGCAAACAGTTCTATCAATAGGCCTGAGAAGTTATTTGATGCTTTTAGCTAAACCAAGCTGGACAGTCGGGTAGCTGTACATGTTATGTCAATTCAAAAGGGTAATGGCAGCTGCAAATGCAGCAAAGGTGTATTTGCCAGTGAAAGACAAAATACTAGTCAAAAGAAAAACTGCACAGTATTATATATTGGTTTGTGTATTGCATATAGGAGCACCTATGGCAACTGACTTTGAGGGCTCAGATTCTGGTATGTGTCAGCTTTTTTATGACCATTAGCAGGCTAAAATTTTCACATGATCTGTAATACCCAAAACAGAGAGTCTGATAGTTACATGGTGCTGAGCTAAGTGTGTGTTTGTAGAATATAACAGTGAGAGCTGGCAGAAAAAAGAAACAGCTTTGAGGAAACATAATTGATCAAGCCTCCACTTCTTACTAAGTCTGGTTCTGAAATATTTTACATGCATCTGTCCATTTGATAATCTTTGCTATAAATGAGTTTCATGCCTTAGGGATCATGAAGGCAGAATAGATCTTAATCCCCCTGGAAAGTGAAGGCTATTAGAAGTTAATTATAACCTCATTTTTGTAGCAATACGAATGGGACTTTATAACCTTAATGACCACAGGTGTGAGTTCTTGTTCAATTTGTAACTGCAATTATTCCCAAATCTCGTAGGATTAATATTCCAGTTGATCATGTGATATGGGAACTTTTCTTTTTCCTCTGGACTGTGTCAGCAGTTAGCCTGAAGATGGACAGGAGATTTGGATGGAAAAAAAAAATCAGCCTTTTACCATGTCCATATTTAGGCAATTTGTTACGGTAAGACCAGGTTACCCACTTCTGCTGTTCTAGGAGGGCAGACCTTCTTCCTACTCCATGTATTGCATGCTCTGTGTCCATCTCGTGATCAAGGGCTTTTCATAGAAAGGCCTGTTGATTCTGTGACATCCCATTTCATTTTTCCCACAGCATAATGGTCTTTGGGCCTCCTAGGAAAAAAATATTTCAGTAATGCTGGTGATGGGAAATAAGGAAGTTACAAAAAAAAAACCCGAAGAAGGTGCCTACACTTTAAATTTCTTGCTGTTTCTATGTAATTATATTAGCTATTTCACAATAACTATTGCTTCAGAAATTCATACTGTAGTATCATCGTGTAATTAACCTGCTGTGCCTTTGGACCATTGTAGCCACAAAGTGCTGGCAGGTTTTGAACTGAAAGCCCAGCACCCTGGTGGGATTATGTTCTGCCACCATATTGTATATTGTCTATGAGCAGTCTGTATGATTATGTATATCTTCTGGGCAGTCTGTCCAGCTGTAAAAATCAGTGGAATATGGTTATTTTAGTCAAACTAATTCCCAAGTAGTGATTTACTTTCTATTCCCCCATCTTTTTCAGTAAACTAGTGCCACATCCCAAGCACAGTATGCCATGCTCACAACAGTGTACAACGACTCTTGCAGGAAAAAAAGAGCTGTAAACTGCAGCAAATCTACTTCAGATTATCAGAACCAAGGAGGTAAGGTCATGGGGCCTGGCAAACAGGGACAAGCTGAAACCAAGCAGATACTTCTTCCTGAGGTGTCAGGGAGCAAAAGAGGGAGACTGTGGAGAAAAAGGGAGTGACCGTTAAACCTGCACAGGGGGTGAGAGAGAATGGCAAACGTGGAATAATGAGCTGCAGCCATGAATACATGTAGAGTATGCCCAAGGCAAGCAACAGCTGGGCACGGGAGCACCCTTTCAGAGCAGAGGAGATCTGTGGCTTGCTAGAAACTTGTCACCTCTAGTACTGTTGGTGGGGAGTCAGTCATGCCCAGGAGGACAAGGCAGTGGTCAGAGGTCCTTTGACTGGGTAGCTATCAGGAAACCAAACCCACACTTCAGGGACCTCCTGAGTCAGTAGTTGTAGACATGTCTTCATGTTTCATAGCCCTTGTAGCTTGCTTTACATGAGTTCACTCAGCTCCTTTTTGGGAGCATTTATACTCTTCATGATCAGTGATACTTCTGATAATTTCACACAGAAATGTGCCTGGTTTTCTTCAAATCCACTATTCTCAAAGGCAGGAAATAATGAACAGCTATTCCCTGTTCACTTCTGCATACCAGTCATGATCTTCTATGCCTCTGTCGCCCATTCCCTGCCACTGTCTTTTGTCCAAGCTGAAGATCACAAATCTGTTTATCCTTTCTTAATAAAAAAATAATTCTAGAGCTCTTTCTTTTATTCAGCTCTGCTGTGTACATATCGTATTGCTTCAACAGCTTCTCTTGAGCTTTCTTTTTGCCACCTGGGGAGTACCAGATGTTCACTCCATACAAGTGGTTGGCTCCATAATCCCTGTAGTGTAGGCAGAGCTTTGGGGATGAAGAAAAAGTTGTTCCAAATGTTGCTTTCATGCAAAGAGAGGTCACACAGGTTACACAAGGGCTGAAGAGACTGCAAATGGTTGCACTGTATTATTGTGCCTTACTCTCTCATACCAATGATTACTGTGGCATACACTTACCATATAGGAAGGGAGGTCCTTTTCCATAGTGTAGTACAAGTTTAGTCTCTGTGCCAGTTCTTAGAAAAGCAGTTGTGTTTGTGCCTTGCAGTGACTGGGCAGCCCTGCATACAAACCTTTTTCCAGAGGGAAATACAGTCCAGAAGGCACAACTTATAACAGGGCAATCTCTCAAGTCTGTGAACTCCTTCTCAGCTGAAACCACAAAGGTCACCAGCTGTCTGCATACCAGAATTTAAATAGACATTTCTGCTCACCAGAATGACCAGGAACGAGTGCTAAGGGATAGCCCCATGGGTAGACAACATACTTGTGAAGGAACTTGTTCCTGTTGATGATGACACACCTATTATCCACCTGCAAACCCACAAAAGCAGGATTACAACCAGGACTTAGGACAGGGGGTGATTCATATGGAAATGCAATTGTTTGTAGGAACAAGACACCTTGCCACAAAAAGAATCGTGTAACACACACTCAATCTTGCCTTGAGAGAAATCCAAATACATGTAGATGTTCTAATTCGTTTGCCTTGGGCTGTATTACCTTCCCTAGGAGGAGAAGAGAATAGCAACTGAGAAAACAACAAAATAGATGCTGAATACTAAATGCGGACCCTTCATTCATTCCTCTGCCCGGGCAATGATTTCTTCCTCTCTTCCTCAGATCCTTGTCATGTAGATAGCTCAATATCCTGCCCTAGGGACAGAGAGCTGAGAGGCAGAAGCGAACACAGGCATTGTTCACAGAGGGTGAGGCACCCACAGTTCAGTGCAGTTTACACTTTTCCAATGCAAATTTTGCTCTCTTCAACTCTTTTGTCGTTAACATCTTAACGGGGTAAGTTCTCGTGGTCTTAATTTAATTACATGGAGACAGGAGGTAAATCATTTTTTAAATGCTGTTTAAGTTATTTGTTCTGCCATTTCTTTCAAACAAAAGCATCTCCTTTGCTTATGACTCCCTTGATTACTGAGGAATGTAGTGCTCATGACAGATGCCCAAGGTTGCAGATGAAGATGTGTGCCTAGGCCGTGTAGGGTGGTGTAGGGTTATGGCGTTCCCTCAGCCCAGATCCGGAAGAGCTGAACATCTGAAATGCTGAAGTCCACACCTGCAATCTGGCTCGGGGCCAGCCGGCTGGGCAGACCACACTCACCTTACTGGACCTTTGGCACCGAGGCTGACGCTGTCATCCATGCACTGAGCTGCACCGGCTTTGTGCCTGTCAACCCGGAGGCTGGCTGGGATCCGGTTGCTTTCTGATGAGCCTGGTACCCATTCCTGGAGCACGGATAACAACTGACAGACCTGGGTGGCTCACCAACTGCTGTGGGAAGAAGGGGAGGACAGCGTCCAGCTTTCACATAGCACTCTGTGCTTACGGTGCTCAGAGGTGGGTGCCGGAGAACGGGACTGAGTGGCTTCCAGTGGCTCCTGCGAGCCCTAAGCCCCGTTTTCCAGTGCCGGGAGGTGGCTGTGTGGCAGATGGACCTGTCTGGGTCTCCCTTCGAAGCTCCTCTCCCCAGGCTGCACCCCGATACCCAATATTCCCGTGAGCAGAGGGAATGCCACCCTGCACTGGCACCTCAGCGTCCCACAGCGACTTTGCCCAGTGTCCCCTCCTCGCGAGGAAGTCGGCACTTCAGTGGCCCGAGCGCCGGCGCGGGGCCGCGAGTTCCGCGGGGCGGAGGGGGAAGCGCAGCCCCGCGCAGCCCCGCCCGCCCCCCCCCACCC
>VWPU01024846.1:0-15363 GCA_013398955.1 Callaeas wilsoni | reverse complement strand
TCGGGCGCCGGTCGGGGCTGCCCGGCCGGCTCCGCGCTGCCCCGGGCAGGCGGGTGCGTGTCCGTGGAGGCCGGTAGCGCGGTGAGGTGTCCGAAGCAGGCGGGGACCCCGAGCGGGGCCGGCGGCGCGGGTGCAGCGGGCGGCATCGCCCTGTGCGCGCTCACCGCACGGCCTGGCCCCGGGAGCTGTCGCGTTATCGTGGAGGAAAGAGAGCTTTTTGTTTTCTTTTTAGAGAAAGTTCTTGTATTCAGAACTTTGGTTTGCAGGTGCAAACAAGTCAGTTTGTTAAGACGTTGGTATAGTGGAAGGGAAAAATGCAGAAATGTTTCTGTAAAATGATTGTCTTGGAAAAAATATGTGGTTGTTTCTTTCAGAAAGAAATCATTTCTTTCGATGATTTTTTTCGAGGTGGGAAATATATGCCCCAGAGCAAGGGAGAAGCAGGGCAGGGGTGACAGAGATAATGAAGTGCAGGAGAGCAGGTTCAGGGAAGGGATGTAACGGGAAAGAGAGATGAGAGTAATGAATAGTAGTGGTGAATAACTTAACTGAGTTATGTCTTTTTTTGGCACTATGGAGAAAGGGTTCTAATGAAACGACAAGACATTCCAAAGTGACAAGGAAATGATTTGCATAATGAATAATTAACCGATGGCACTTGTTGCTGTAGGGGAAGTTTGGGGTGAGAGCTAGAGAGAGATTGCAGGCTCCCCTAGGGCTGGCTGCATGTGACACTGACCCTGGTGTGCCGGTTCAAGACACCTGGGCAGGCCCACTGGCATAGAACAATATTATGATGATTTAAAGTAGATAAAAGAGGAAGAAATGAAAGGCTTGGCAACCCTGTGCTCACTGCAATGGTGACATGACTGCTGCATGTGGAAGGTTGGGATGTGCCACTGCAGGAGCCAGAGGTGTCGGGAGTCTCTCTGCTTGTAGGGTGCTGCGGGCTGAGCTGGGAGCGCTGCCTGGGGAGTGTTTTGGGGTGCAGGGCACCCCAGCAACTCATCTGGCAGGGACAGGGGTGCTGTGTGATGCTGAGCTTGATGGTTGTGGTGTGTGCTTTTGGAATTGAAATTTTGTGAGGCCTGTGTGTCTCTGCTTTCCTTAGCTCATGCCAGATCAGGCATCAGCTGGAACACTGTGGAATGGAATTGGACTTCACTGTGTTTGAAATGCCTGGATTTAAAAGCTCCGGGCTTCTGAGCTGCAAAACTTCTCCAGGCTTAATTAAACCAAAAGCTGTTTAAATGGAAAAGTGATGTCAATGACTGAACAGTCTAAGTTTCACAGTCTCCAGGCTTGCAAAAATTTAGAAAACTTTTTACTTTGCATATTGTATGTTGGAGTTGATATTAATTGTGGAGTCTGCCTGGTTTGTGTGACACATAAAAGTTCAGGATGGTGCAGTTGTTATTTACTTGGGCTACTGAGGAAAAATATACAGAAGCAGAATTCCTGGCCTGATACACGAGAATGAAAGTATTGGAGTGTGCTTATTGTCTCATTTCCTTAAAGCCATCCTTGGATTAAATTTGTTCTGAATGGCTGGAAGAGGCTGAGTCTGTGGATGCTTCGTGGTACTGTGAGGCACTTGAATCAATGGGCAAAACTGGGGCATCCTGTGAGCAATCTGTAATTCACTTCAATCAGCAGCAGTGCCGGAGCTGCCCCGTGAACCCCTGGGCTGCGGCACAGGGTATGTCCACGGTTCCCATCCGTCCCCTGCCCAGTGCCGGCCTTCCCTGCGCTGGGAACAGCCTGACTGTGTGTTTTCATTTACCCACCAAATCCTCCTCTGTGCTCGCTGTCTCCAGAGCGCTGGGAAGCACGGCTGTGCCATGTGCCAGGATAGGCATGAGCTCTGTTTTCTGGGCTGAAAGCAGACATGGGGAATGGCCAGTTCAGGTGTATCCCACAGCTGCCTCCAGCCTGGCCCCCCGCGCAGGTGTCTGACCACCTCCTTCATCCTTGGGGCAGGAGGTATTAGAGGGTTAGAGCTGGTGGATTAGCAAGGTAATAGATAGCGTGTGTCTGCAGAAGTATCTACTATGCAATTTAATTAGTGGAAGCAGGGAATTCGGTATATTATTATCTAATTGTGGAAGTAATCATAATTGGGAGCAGTCTTTACTGAAAGGGTTTTCTGTAGGCAGTCAGGGCAGGGAGTTGTTCTTTGGGTGCCTGGCTGTGGTTGGTGTACACAGGCTGAGGGTGCAGGGGTAGCTCCAGGAGGGGCACACAGCTCTTGGTGGTGTGCTGGGTGACCCTATAAAAATTTCAGACTTTTGGCTGGTTTTACTAAAAACTGAAAATGCTGTTGGTCCATTTTGCTTTGGAAGTTCAACAATATAATCAGAAATAAATATTTGAATCAAGGTGCTTCAAGCCTTAAATGTAGACATTCCTGTTCAGTTGTGGAGCAGGGTTAATTTTGCTTTGCATTGTTCTACCTCCTGAATTGTTCTGCTTTGGTGCTTCATTAAATCTCAGGTGCCGTTCTTCATTTTCTGGTATTACTAGGTAATTACTGAGTTATCTATACTCTGCTTCCTACAGCAAGGCCAAGGATTGAATAAACTAACATTTTGAGACACATCTGTGACAAATACCACACACTGATGAGCATTGGAAAGTAGCAGGTGCTGCTGTTGCTTTCTTTTAAAACCCGTTTGATTGTCATGGAGGTTTCTGGTGCTTGTCCAGTTTGTATGTCTTGGGAGCACTGGAAATGGCTCCTTTGCAAAATTTCAAAATTTCATTGGTGGGGAAGATCCTGGTGAGGAGACTCTAAGGCACTCCTGCAGTGTGTCCTCCGAGGGTCTGTGGAGGGCAGGTGAATGCCCCGTTCCGTGGCCTTGGTGCGATGTCCCAGCCATGTCCCGCTTCATCGCTGCACCAGGTGCTGCTCTGACTTCCCTGTCCTTGGAGCTGCCTGTGCTGGGAGCCTGGAGTGTAACTGAAGTGCAGGACGTGGTGGTGGATGCCAGCAAACAGCTGGAGCACACACTGGCCGTTGGAAGGGCGCTGCCCCACAGGGCCAGGGTTTGGCTGCCCAGAGCAGACAGGCTGTAAAAGCCACATGGATTCGGCCTCACTGTCCAGGAGGCTTTCTGTGGCCCCAGGAAGGGTCTTGCACGTGTGGTGTAGATGAAGAACTCATGGCCAGCTCAGATGAAATCGTAGGCTTCCCTCTCTGTTTTTGTTTCCTTCAAATACTTTTTTGTTCTGCTGCTTCAGCGTCGGTGGAGCGGTGGTAGTGACACAGGGATGCCTGTGATTAGGGGGATGAGCCTGAGCATCTCTTGATTCCTAAATAGTGGATGATTCCTGCTCAGGAACTGGTGGATAATCTGCAGACATAATTTTTCTGACAGTGAGGAAGTCACACGTGTTGGGTTGTAAAAGGCCTTGTGGTAACTTTCTGTTACTTTCAGAGGCTTAGTAAGTGTTTTCCTTAGGCATATTTTCGATGGGAATGCTGTAAACAGCATTTTAGCTAAGGCCAGCTCGTTAAGGTAAAACTGCAGGAAAAGTTCTGTTCCCATTCGTTATGATTTATGTTCATGCCAAGGATGATTTTTGCAAGTCTGAGTTTATCAGCAAATTCCTGCTACTACTCCTGTCTGGAGGGAAGGGAGAGGGAGGATCTGGCAGGGTTCAATTGCTTCCCTGGGAATTCCTACACTTCAATGTGTCTTGCAGTGCCCAGCCCTGCACAGGGGGCTCTCCTTTCCCTTGCATGACGGGTGGTCTCCACTGTTTGGGTGCCTTAGGGATTAGAGCAGATGCCTATGATTATTATTTTTTAATTTTATTAACAATTATATACTGTAAACTTAGTTTCCCAAGTTATGCATCAAAGTAAACAACATTTCTTTCCTCTTACCCCATAGTTATTTACCAAAAGGATAAACATGTAAATATCTTTGAATGCTGTCCTCGGTGACATTTGGAGCCTGCTCTGCCATGAATGTGTGCAATTGCAATTCCATTAGTGTCAAAGAGAGTTCCCAGCAATTAACAAGGAAAGAGAAGGGACTATTGAAGCTGTATTGTAGTTGTCATGAAACTTCAGTACATCCCAAGACAAGAACATGCACAGTCAATGTACTGAGTTGTGAGGTGAAGGCTTTGTGTGGTTCCTGTGAGGATGCTGGAGCTCGCTCCCTTCAGCAGTCTGTGCAGGGGGAATGTCCTAATCAGTACTTTGCTCAGAGAATAAAGCCGGTGGCAAATGTTGGTTTAGCCTGGTCTGTGCATCCAAAACCAGCAGCAGGTTCTCCTGTTCTGAAGATGCTTTCAGAGGCAGTGCCAGGAGAGCGACAGCAGCACCCTGAGCTGGGGCAGTTGGCAGATAAGAGGTTGCCTATGCCCACTGGGCAGTTTGGGGGCTGGGTTTGATGTGTGCTGACCTCGGGGTGCAATCCCACTATCTATCAGGAGAATTGCTTTTCCTGAGGGGTCAATTAATTTTTTTAAATGTTTACCTTCTGTCAACTCCTACCCTGTGAAATAGTCCATATTTAAGACTGTGTGCATGTAATTGTTATAGAAGAGTATTTTTATCCAAAATATCTTAATTTTAAGTAGCTGGGAAGAAAAAAAAGTTTGCAATTGGTTTAATCTATCCTCAGTAAAATCTAACTCGACTTCTCACAATTCAGCTTGACTAAGCTTGAATTTTTGAAGGTAAAATTGCTGTTGGTACAAATCTGCAAGAGCAGCAGCAGTGTGTAAGGTGACGGCACTTGTGTCACAAGGGTGCAAAGTCCTGCAGTTAGAGTTCATTTGGGTTTGAATGTACAGGTTGTACAGGAAAACCAAGGCAGCCGGGCCTGAGTTTTGTGTAGCCAGATAATAATTCCTGTAAGGCAGGTGCATGACCAGCGTTAGCCCAGCCTGGGACATGGGCCGGCTCAGCCTGGGTCCGTCTGTCCTTCCACAGCCCCACTACCTCCTGGGGCTGCCCTGATCAGAGCACTGGGATAAAATGTATGACTCCTGTGTGCTCGTGGGACCTTTCCTTTGGGCAAATAGGCCAAATACTTGTTTTCACAGAAAAATATTTTGGTACATAAATATGCAAGCTGTATATGAGTAGCTGAATCGAGTGAATTTCCGCAGAATAAAAAGCAATAGCTGCTGGATAGGTTGAAATATGTCCAGTCCTTTGGTGTTTTGAGCAGAGCTTCTGCACAGCCCGCCATGGTTAGCCCGGCTGGGCTGAGCTCCTTTTATCAGTCCTTCTTGTGAATGTACAGGTGGCAGTTCCGACGTCTGCAGAGTGTCCAGGTTTTCCTGTGGGAAGTGTACCTTGCTGTCTGCCCTGGGGCAGGCTGCTCTTGTAAAAGGAATTTCTTTTCCCTTATGTAACTTGTTGGTGTTACATCCAGAGTAGGCTCTTGCAAAAGTGCGTCAGTTTTGCTTGCAGTGGCACAGAAAAAACTTAGCAGAGCGTGCACTGAATTCCCCCCTTATCTCTCTATAGCACATTTTAGGTATCTTGTAGTGAGATGTTTTGTTTCTACAGTTTCAGACTTCGTGTTTCAGAAGATTAATAGACTTAGCAGCCCTGTTTGCTCAGCTTAGCAGCGATAACAATGTAATAAGTCATGAGACGGTCGCAGATCATCTGGCAAGGCAAAATATGCCTTGGACTTGAACTTGGAGCAGGTATTATTTGCAGAGAAAAGTGAAACGTTGAAAGCATTATAAATAGCGTGTCCTGACTTGGGTGGCTGTGGGTTCAGGTCTGCCTGCAGAGCCTGCACAGGAGGCAGCCGATGGCATCTGCATTCCCCCTTCGGATGGACCGGGGAGAGAGAGGGCAGCGTTTGTACCGTACATGGCTGGCATTTACTGCCGCACGTACGGAGCCCTGGGTGAGCTTGGGTGCAGGCCGGAGGAGCAGGGCTGGGCCCGGCCTCCCAACTCCTCCCGCAGCAGCTCCGCGCATTCCTGCTGCGTTGCTGTCTCTCGCGCCAGCGAGTCCAACTGCGAGCAGTGAGTAAGGACTTGGGAACCCAGAGCATTTTTGGGCTCTGGGCCCAATCCTGCTTCCAGAGAAGTTAATTGGAATTTTTTCCTTCTAAAAAAGGGAGAGCAATCAGAACTGCCCAGCTTAGTTCTGCAAGGCCCTCGGCGCTCCTCTCTGTGTCCCGTGTCCCCGGGCAGGGATGGGCTGCGGGCAGCCGAAGCCCCCGTGGGATGTGCTCCCGAGGCTGCTGGAGCCGTGGCGCTGCAGTGGGTTATCTGCACTGCAGTGACAGTACCCAGCCTCGAGGAGATAAGCTTTTAAATGTAAGTAAATGGCTGTGGGAGCACATGGAGTTTGCTGTGTCAGTTGGGGCTAGATGTTCCCAGGGTCTCGAGCCTTTGAGCTCCGCACCGCCCGGGCACCGTGGAGGAGCGAGCGGGCTGCGGAGCGCGCTGCACCGGGCACGTGTGTCAGGTTTTCCGAGCAGGTTGCCAAGCTGAAGGCACAGGCGGCAGGCCTGGATTGGCCATATAAAGTAGGTGTCTGGGTGTGCGCAGGCGCCGGCAGCCGCTGGCAGAGGTGCTGTGCAGGGCCACCCGCCCTTCCTCTTCCTCGCCGCTCCCGAGGGCCGTGCTCGCTGGCTATTTCGGTGCTGCGTGTGCCTCTGGCTTCCATGGAAGGAAGGTCCCGTCAGCTGCACACACTGATAAACACGGCAGGGCTTTCTTCAGAGAAAGAAACTCTCCGTTTTCCCTTCTGTGACTCTCTGAAGCTTGGAATAAAATCCAAACAAAAATGTTTATTCCAGCGTGTGGAAGAGTTTATTAGTGCCTGGGCAGCATTCTTGACTTTGTATGGCCACCTCTGGTTTTCAGTGAAGTCTCTTAGTCTTTACCTGTAATTTTATGTGGGACTCCTTCCATGCTCCAAATGTAGGCACAACTTCGATGGACTTTGAGCCTTCTTTCCAGCAGTGAAAAAATGAAAGGTAGTGAGTCTGTGACCCTGATAATGTAATTATGTATTTTTCAGCTTTTTGGTGTGTAGCAGTTAAAGTTGTTGTTTTGGGAGTGTGGGTGCTTGCTGCGGTGCTGGAGCTTTGCAGGCTGCAGGGAAGGAAGTCTCTGGGCAGATACCTTGTTTGCTGCTTATCAAAGTTTTATTGAGCTCCTGTACTTAGGTGCAAATATATTCAATAAATAAATCTTTAGTGATGTGATTTGAGTTGTGAAAAGTAGACACAGCTCTGTTCAATTCTTCTAATTAAATACAGCTAATGGTGGAACAGAAATATAAGCGTTTGAACTTCTTTCACTCATTTTTCTGCATGACTGACAAAATTATTGCTTTGGATTTGGTTTGTTTTCTATAACTTCTATGCATTCTGTTTTAATTATGATTAGTATAAAAGCTAGTTTTTCTTAAGTTATTTCAGAAACTGTTTTCCAAATATCCCATGTTTTTTGTGTAAGAATAGAAATTTAAACTTTCATTATTGGTGTTGTAAAATGGCTTTTAGAGGTAGGAGGGAAAATACAAGGAAAAAAGTAATCTTTTGAGGTTTTTCCAAAATTCCTTCATTGCGTTTAATTTGGGTAGCTTGCTATGTCAGTGAAAAAGGGGACACATTGAGGAGAACCGAAGCAGAGGACAGAGTATTCCGTGTGAGAAATACTGTGGGACAGTGTCAATGGCACCACTGCTGTCACGGGCATGGGGACCAGCCCAGCTCAGGAGCCCCTTCGTGTCCCCTGCGTGCTGGAAGCTCTGCTGGCTGAGGTCGTGTGCAGCACAGGCTGCTGTGAACAGGGGCTCTTAGAGGGTTGTTTCTCATGGTTATTGTTAGCTCTGTACATATCATGATTCAAAATGAACAAGCACAACAATATATCAAAGCAAATACTGATTAAAAACTTGTCTCAAAGATATTTTCCACTTCTTTCCTTAAATAAAAGTCATGCAGTTTTTATGACTTCGTTTTAATACCAGTGACTAATTTGGAGCTTTTGCTTGGTATCTAAAGACACATGTATTTATTTATCTTGTGTGAGATTGGTCACGGTCCAAAATTAATCACATCAATAAGTGTTCCTGTCCTGCTGAGCACTGTATATGGAGGGATCTCTGTTAAGTCAAGGAAAGCATCTCCTAAACTGGTTTAGTTTTGCTGTGTATGGAAAAATCATTTTCTATTTAGTGCATAACAGTCATCTCTGATACCTCAGATGGTAACAGAGCAGAGAGAGTTAAAAATCCCATTCTCTGTGGTTTAGATTCTTATATAACTAATGAAATGGATGATACAGATTTGTTGTATTTTCTGAGAAGTTGAACAAGTTTTTATTATCCTGGAAAGATGTGATTATAAACATAAATTAAATGTAAGGCCGGAATGTATCAAAACATTGAAAGTGCTCTATTTAGGCTCTGAGATTCCCTGAGAAGCAGACAGCTGTGGATGTGAATGCAGTTGGCTGTGTCTCCTGTCTCACAGCAGATGCTGGAGTGTTTTCCAGGGCTGTCCTTGCCTTGTGATTCATGTTGGTGACCGTCACCGCACTGAGCTGGCAGTGCCTCCCTGCTCCAGGTGTCCCCAGCGTGGCAGTGCTGCCACTCTGGGATACTGGCGTCGTTTCAGAGGTGTGGGACTCCCGGTCCCGCCTTGGGCGTGCGGTGCCTGATGCTGCTTGGCCATTTCGGCAGCAGTCCTTCCGTCCCAACTGAACTGCACCGATGAGGCTGCTTTCCCTCATTCCTGTGTCATTTTCTGGTCCCTGGGGAGAAGCGTGTGATTGTCCCTGCGCTGCCATAGCTCGCCATGACTGAGCTGAAGTGACCAGTTCTAAGAGCTGCTGCAAGCAGAACTCGGTGTGATGAGTTCCTCGTTAGCTGGACTCAACATCCCTTTTTGGTTGCCCTCAAGTCAGGTGCAAGATGAAGCAATCCATAATTACCATACCTTCGGTGGGCCTGGCTGGGAGTGTGCCTGTTTTGCAGCGGGCAGAGGGCAGCAAGGTGTCCCCCATGGAATTGTGCCCCACAGTCAATCTCTTCCAGTTGTGGTCCACATGTCCTCAGGGCCAGGAGAGCTGCTGGCATCGTCACCGGGAGCAGGATGACACACCAGCGTGGAGCAGGTGACATGAATGGCCTGTTCTATTCTGGCAATTAGGTTCAGATTTAATCTTGCTAGTTAATTTGATGTGTGCAGGGATGTGGTGGTTGCATCCAGACTCCTGACTTGAAATGACTGTCCTAACAAAGTGGTTGTCATGTGAACGGGCAAGAACTTTGAAAACTGGGAGTTTTTGCTGTGGGCGAATGTGGGAGGGGTGGCCCAGCCAGGGATGAGTTAATGAGGCCAAGGGGAGGAGCTTATTGTCTGGAGGAAGTGCTGCTATTAATAAATTAATAATGTTAGTAGTGACCATGCGTATGTCCCGATCCATCCGGTGCTAACTGCAGTGGTCTCTCAGGACTCCTTTTTCCCGCTGCTTTATCCAGCTGTCTCTGGGGAAGGAAAAGCCACCCTTTGCACCAGGGCCACATGGCAGCTGCATTAGGAAGGGACAGGAAAACCAATTTGTAAGTGGAAACCTGAGCAGTAATAAGGTGCTGGTCTGTTTTCCCTTGCAGTACGGGAGATGTTCAGGCGTCAGACCCGCGAGAAGCCGGGGTTGGTGTCTGCTGCACCTCTCACCAGTGAGAGCTCCTCTGGGTCACTTCTCCCTGAAACCACCGGCATCAGCTGAATTTGATGTCAGAGGGAAGCGGTTCCTTCCCTTGCTGAGTCATGGGCATGGCTTTTTTTCTGGAGGGGTTCTTATTGTGGATGATGCTAATCATCATGTTTTATATAAATTCATACACATGTGTGCAGTTAGAAATCACCTGTCGCTATGGGACAGTTTCTGCCTCTTTGCTACTGCTGCAGGTGCCTCCCAGCTTTGAATCTCGGCTGCGGGACTCATCCTGGGGTTTGCCATATGGCTGTTCTTGAGGACAACACCCAGCACCCGCGCCCACTGAAACAGGCACGGTGGTGAGCATGGGAGTCACACCTACGTGGTGCAGGAGAGAGTAGGAGAGGTTTTACAGGTGCAGTGGTCTGTTCATGCACCCTGTGCTGCCGCGGGGAGACGCCGGGGTTGGGGGACCTGGTCCTGGGCTGACCCCGCTGCCATGGGTCATCTTGCTGCTCTCCTGCCTTGCTTGGCTTGTGTACATTTGCAGTTAATCAAACAAAATGTGCAAGAGTCAGATTAATAAATAGCTTGTAGTTTTTGGAAGAGTGCATAGTTGATTTTATTATGGCCTCTCAAATGTCTTTGTATAGAAGCAACATGTTTAAAATTACTATTAGAACAGGAAAATAAAACTGATTTTAATAAAGCAGGTTTTGTTTTTTTCAATTCAGTTTGTTACTTCTTGGAATTTTAACTTAAATCACTAGATTACTGTTATTTTTAAAGATAAACAACTTCTTTTTAGACTTGCTTGGGCAATGTCACTTATGGTTGGAATTCCCCTATGCCAGGATAATAGAGAACTTCCCATTTCTAAAATACATTGTATGTGAATGTTATGGTAAAGGAATTACAGTGCGAATATGTTTTTAGTACCAGAAACAGTATTTGCAACTTCAGTGGTGGATGGGGATGGATATGTAAGCGCTTTGTAATACATAAATTGATGAAAAGTGGATTAAAGGCAGAGTAGTCCTTCCCTATTTTGTGTCCCTGGTTTAATGTTGCAAGAACAGAGTAACAGCTTGTGTGCCACGTCCTCCTCCAGAGACAGGGACTGGCCTGTGCTTGTTCTTGCTCTTAAATACACATCCAGCCAATGGTGTCAAACTGTGAATCCTGTGTGTCCCTGAAGTCTCAAATTTTGTAACAGAGATTGATATATACCCCATTAAAAAAAAATCAACAGGCATGTTTCTTGACTTCAAAAATTTTTCAAATTACAGCAAGAGCAGTTAATCCGTAACCGTCTGCTCCTTAAAGGAAAGAGGGTTTATGGAATTTGCAGTGTAGCTTTCTGACTTGAAAATAGCATTACTGTAATCTAAAGTGAGAGAGGATTGGGCTGTGGGATTTGTACGTCAGTGCCCGTGCACTCCTGGTGGGAATTGGTTCACAGTTTGATTAGAGACGGGAATCTTGGAGCAATACCTGATTTCTGCACGTGGTTGGGCCACGTAGTGTACAACATGTTGCCTCTTTTTTCATTATTTATCAAGTTTTCATGAACCGAGTACACTCGGGTGTGTTAAATTCAGATGGAATGTCACAGTTAGGTGGTTCTGCTAAAACAGTTTCAGAAGCTGTGAAATAGACTCAAGATAAAACCACGTCTGATGGGGATGTGCCGGAGGAGCCACTGAAGTCAGTGGGAGGTTGCACCAGGCAAGTCTGTCAGAGCTAAAACAGTACAGAAAAAACCTTTAAAACACTACTAGTAGTAGTAGTACTAAAACTGTGTATATCATGCAAAATATCTGGGTCACAGAAGCGGTGTTGGCAGTTTTTTTACAAATCTAGTGTGGCACTTAGTAGTTCAAAGCTGACATGCGCTTGTAGTTTTACCAGGCTCCAAGTCCCAATCTGCTGGGCTGGGGAGCTGTGAAACCCAGCCCAGGGTTCAGCAGCCCGCAGTCCTGCTCTGCAGCTGGCTGCTCTCTGCTCCTGCCCTTGCACTCCCGTTTTTTCCTGAATTATACAAAAGTACAGAATTGAAAGAGGAGTCATCTTGCTTTTCCATGCTGTCCTAGGGGAGCAGCGAGTGCAGCCCAGAGTGTGAGACAGTTGGGTTCTTCAGCTGTAGTTTACTAAAGAATATTTTCCTTTATCCAATCCTATACTGTTATGTGACAAGATGTTAATTAGCTCATTGTTTCAGCTTAATTTTGTGACAGTGCTATAATTATATCCCTCAATTGTGCCATGGAGTAATTGCTGTATCTCTTCCAGATTTTATATTGAGATATGTTATTGGTAAACTTTGAGTTTGGCAGAGGTGTTTTGAAAATACTGTAAGGCAGTCAGTAATTTTGTGTTCCTTGATTTAAAAGACAGCCATTTGGCAATTTCAAGCTTTGAGACTGCCCTGTCAGTGTAAATAGAATATTGATTTTATTCCATTTCCTATCTCATTAGAGTCATTGTCATGAGGATGAATTCACGTTGGGTAATTATCTGTTCTTGCTGACAATTCTCATGTCATTGAGACTGGTGTTTTCAGCTTCCACTTTCTCTAAGCATAAAAATAGCATTCTTCCCTGACATCTTCTCCTTCAGTGTTGGGCTTTTTGCCTGCCCAGCTTTCTACATCTTTCTTTGAGAGATGTGTGTGAACTGAGATAGAGAAAACAGGGATGTCCAGCAAACTCAGTTACAGAAACATTGAAAACAGTGGCTCTTTGGGAGCAATTCTCAGTGCAGGGAGACACCTTATTTTTGTGTCAAAGATTGTAATGGGGAGGAAAAATGCATCCTGTCTGTAAGTTTCTTTATAGCAATAAGGGGAAGTAATAGGAGTCTCTTCTCTGTCAGATCCACTTTCTTGGACATTTCCAGATAACCTTTCCATTGATTTGTGAGGCTGTTTCTTAATCATTTTCATTGATCCAGCTCAGGAGACAACTAAGTCATCTCTGTTACCCTCCTAAGGAATGACTTCTCAGTGTTATTTCTCTCTTCTGTCTCTTCTGGAAATCACTTTTTAATTTGCTTTCAATCCTTGTATCCTGATATTCAGTGAAGGCGAGGTCCTGCTTTGGCCAAACCAATGTTGCAATATTCCCAAGCCAGGTAGCAAATGCTTCCAAATTTCAAAAGGTGAACTTTAAAACCCACCTGTGGATCACAAGAGTCTTTAGTACTGACTGCTCTGCTAGGTGGGGTCAACCCCTAAATCAGGTTTAATTAAATTAAAAAGTTCAATACTTTTCCTGTGCTGTCCCTATGGTTCTCCCTCTGGTTTTTTTTGCAGTCATTCCCACCTTACCAATGACAGCCCAAAGGAGACATCGCATGTATCAGCTGGGTTTTGCAGACAGTGTATTTTCTAGCATGTGAAGCTTACTGGGGACTCCTTAGTGACTGCGTGAATATCACAAGAGAATTTCAAAGTGACAGGAAAATGGTTTATGCAGGTAAAAAAAGATAATTCTATCCTAACATCTTCCTTTATTTAGTGGAGATATGGAAGACAAACCTCTAGTCTGACGTCAGTCTTTATTTCTGCTCAAAGGCTATTTTTAAAGCTGACATTTCTGGCTGTTTTCAGGTAGACAACAAACTATGACAAAACATTTCTTCTTCAAGTAACTGTTCATACAAAATACACATCTAGTATTTCTTTGTTCCGAAGATTTACCTTCGAGGCATCAGCTCTGCAGAGTAATGCTTTTCTTTTTGTGGCTGGCAGCCTGAAGAAGCAAGGGTTGAATTCAGGCTCAGTTAGTGCAGTCACAGGCATGTCACTGACCTCATCAGGAGCAGGATTTCTCTCCGAGTGAGTGACTGTCCAAATCCTAACAGAAAACTTACTACAAACTTAGGAGTAAAACATAGTTCAGAGTCTTACCAGGAATATTTCTCCTGTCAGTACATGTGAGCACAAAAGCTAGTTTCCATCTCTTTTCATTTTGGATGCTCCCTTCATGCTCTCTTTCATTTCTTGTTAGGGGTGACCACTTGTGTAATGAGAGTGAAATGAAATACCTTGTTTGGAAACGGTGGCCTTTAACTTGCATTGGCTTTAGTGTATAAAATGCATCAATTTGCTGCTCTAACTCATCTTGGTGTTTGGAAAAATCAATGCTTGGTATGGATTGGTTACCAAGCTGATTAACAGGAGAAAACCCTGCTTAGAGCTGTTCCACAGCTTTGTGGTAGAGCTCTTCTTGCTGGCGTTGGCAGCGCCCTGTCCTGAGGGTCTCACAGGGAACAAATGTTCCTAATGAAATAGCACTCACAAGTCATTTTGTGCAGTGCAGGAGTGATGTTGGGAGATGCAGATCCAGCTCTTGTCTGTGGAGGACAAGTTGCAGTGCACCTTAACTGAAGGCTGGGAGATGTGTTTAGGCTTCCCAAAGCGCTCTGATGTGCTGGCAGTCCTGCACGAAGCTGCAGGGATGCCTGGTGGATCTAGTGCACCTGCTGGCATGTTCTCTGCTTTCAGATCTCTTGGTGCTAATCTGTCACAGCTGGGAAGTGTGGCACAAGTGCAAGAACCAAACTGGTTTGCCTGGACACTTGTTATGGAACAAGTTTTCAAGACCAAAGTCTTCAATATCCCAGGCACTGAGGAGTAGTGACTGCTGGTTCAGGATGACCCCCAGCTTCAGAGTTTTAGGCAGTTGAAGCAAATGAGTATCTGTGTTTACAACAAAGACACTTAGTTGGTAACTTGTGCTTGCAAGTAATTATGCCGTTGTTTGTCTCTTGCTAGCAGGGATTAAAAATGTGGCATGATTTCAAGAGTCCTGGCAAAGAACCCACGGTGCCTGTTGTAATCTCATTAGATCTGTTAGGTGTGTTTTCCTTCCCCGGGAGTTGGTTGTTCTGATCACTATGTCCCGAGAAAGACTGTAGCTTTTCCTCATCTGTTGGTTTGCATCCACGCTGACAGCATCGCTTCCCAGGGTGTGATTCTGGTGACTGTGTCAGTGTCCTGCATTGGAGGGTGGTGGGAAATAGGAAGACGATGAAGCAGCATCTTTAGAAAGACGGGGATGGGAATAGTTTTCCCCTAGTGCAGGCAGAGGATGCTGTTGGGGTTGCAGTGCTGGCAGAATCCCTGTCGTTGGTGTTGTCAGTGTGTCCCAGGCCGTGCCACGAGGGTCCCTCTGCTCCGTCCTCTGGGCTGAGATCCTCAGGTGGGGACAGGAGCTGTAGTTCATTATACTAGATTTGCATTTGCAGGTGGCACCAGGCTTCTGTGGCAGAGCTGGGCATCTGAATCGCGGCTTGGAGGAAAACCCGTCCACTCCACCTCGGCATCCGAGGGGCAGGGCTTGCCCTCATTCCCGGGTGGTTTTGCGGTGGCCGGTAGCGCTCCCGCAGCACGGTGCCGGGCGGGAGCCGGGGCAGAGCACTCCTCCCGTCGGGCGGGTCGGTATCCTCCGAGCTCTCGGCTGAACGCGGGGTGGCCTCGGCGCCGGTGGCCGTGTCCGAGCGGGCGGTCCGGCGCGGCCGGGGCCGAGCCGCTCCGGGCTCAGCCTGTCTCGGGTCTGTCCTCACGCCCGGCGGGGCGGTGCCCGTCCCGTTCAGCCGCCGCGTTCCGCACGCGGAGCAGCCGGGCCGCACCCGGGGAGCCACGGCGGGCGGTCAGGCGGCGCCGGGCCCGAGCCGCTCGGAGGGCCAGCGGGTGCT